>CM029120.1:24595000-24602500 GCA_016859345.1 Istiophorus platypterus
CATTATGACCACAATTATCACTTCCTCTATGAAGCCCCATGGTCCTATCACTAAGTCAAGAACTGTCTCACCTTCTTGCTGCGCATATAACTGAGCCGCCCTTCGTGAGCATCAGGGTAGGTACAGAACAGGTATGTGGTGATGGCATGCTTAAGGAAAGAGTCACCGAGCATCTCCAGCCGCTCCAGGTTGAAGCCGTCACTTGCGTTTGATAGGGTCAAGGCCTGCAGGATGAGGCCCGGGTTGGGCCCCAGGCTTTTGGGGGAGTCTCCTGTCTTGGCTGTATGCTGGGGAACAGCGGCGAGGTCAGGAGAAGGTGCTGTGGGAGTGCTGGGACCCATGGCTGCCCGGCTGCAGACTGAGGTAGCTTTATTTGTGTGGTCTGAGATCCTCCCAGGTGTACATTCATCACTAGGCTGTGGAGGACTGGAGCTGGGCTTCTTCAAGCTGTGAGAGGGCTGCACAGGAACTGAGGTAGTGGTTTGTATTGATTCAGGGCTCTGCAGTCCAGGCAAGCTGGGCTGGGAGCATTGGCAATTGTCATGTTGGTGAAGGTGCTCATCTTGGTGGCTGCTTTCGTCACAGTTGGCGACGAGGGCAGTGCCATTAATTAGGTTCCTGCTGCAGGTGGCATCTCCAGACTCCGGGGCCACAAGGGACCCCTGCTCAGGCAGGGAAGAGTGATGACTTCTGGGTTGTGTTAGGGAAGAGGGGTCTGGGGCTAGTGTCTGTTGGTGCTTACAGTAACCCTCACCATCCTCCCTGCAGGACTCTGGACAGGTGATGAACGTTTTGCTGTCAATGGATCTCTTCCAGCCAAAGTCCAAGTTTGGATACCTGCAACGTATGAACAGATCATCTATACATTAGAATGTTGGGAAACTGTTTTGGATAAGTCTACACACAATGTTTAATGCCCCAAGGGACTACAAAAATCCTAAAGAGAGGTGAAAATTAATATATATGAGGTGGATGGTGTTAAGTGCTACTACACTGGGTTTGGAACAGTGTGACGGATACTTTCTAAGAATACCATAATCTCTGATAATAATCAGTCTGCTGAGTAGTGGCCACTGGGAAAGTGAGCTGTCTAAAAATGTCTAACTGAATTTTTTTTTTACGTAAACAGCCAAAATCCTGCTATATTGTGAGATGGCTATGGGAGAATGAGAAAATCACTGTGTGAATACTTTTAAATGAAGTCTTGTTTTACCATTGATGTATCGTATGGTGCACAATGTGATCATGCACAAAAATGGGAAGGATTCCTCCAGGACATATGGCACATCAGTTAGAAAATGTGTTTCACTTTTGTTCTTGTAATGTGTGAGTCTACTGTGAAAAACTAGACCTGTGTTGTGTTTATATAAATCCTACTAATAAATGGAGAAGTGCCTGCCTGCCGATTGTCTCGACAACTGCTCATCCGACTGACTTAAAATTTTGTTTCTTTTTTGAAGACCCAAGGAAACGCAGCATCGACTGGGAAGGTATTTGCATGAACAGTGCTTGAGAAGCATAAAGAGAAAAATATTAAATGAAATTGGGTTAGGACTGGGGGAGTCATCCATGCAGCTGATATTCATTATACGACATCATGTTGCAATGATGGCTGCGCCCGGTCAAAGCATGGATTCCCCCAAAAATGAGCTGTAGCTACACAACCTCACAAAGAGTCATCTGAAGTCTGGGCCTATTTTAGACAGAGACCCAAGCTCCTCAAATTGTAAATTCCTTATCACAACAGTACAACTGCTTTACACAGTTACATGAAGCAAAAGCACCCAGAGTGTCTTGTTCATTACACAGCGGCAAGCAGGCAGCATTGTTCTGTTTACTGTGCAACTCAAGCATGAAAGCCTATATTAGGATTATTAACAGGTAGTGGAAATTATTTTTGAACTGCTGCTGTTATGTTACCATAACATCGGCTGTTGTTATGGTTGTTATGTTACCACAACAACAGCGGTGACAGCATGTGTCATCTAACATTGTTATTCTGCTGTTGTATATTTTCTGATTCCTTTAACGGCCATTATTAAGTGAGAAAATGGCTTCAACAATAAAATGTTTAAAATATTTTCCTTGTTGATGAAAAAATACATCTGCCAAAGATTTTCATAAATGCATATCCCATAACCCAGTGACGAAGTAATCCAATGTCATGCCCATTTTAGAATCTAAGTCAGGTGCTTCAGTAAAAAATACTTCTTCTTATGTTCAGGAAAATGGTTCTATGACACAGTGATTATATTAATCTACTCTCACTCATCAGTTTGTTAGGTACACCTAGATAAAACTTTGTTCCAAATATTGTGTCAACTTTAATTCTCATAAATGAGACAGTCAAAATATTAGGAGCCCCTCTCAGTACGACAGTAGTTCAATAGCATCAGAAATTACAGCCTACAAAATAAATCAACATTGTCTTAAAGAGATTCAATTAAGAATGAACATTACGATCCTCATGAGACGATGATCTATTGCAGGCTGATGTATCATCATCAGTTTTTATCTAGGTATACCTAATAAATTCGCTAGTGAGCATGTGTCACAGCAATCCTTTTAAATTTGTGCTCGAGTATTTTCTCATCAGGGATTTGACAAATAGATTTTACTATTACTATTAATATCATAACAGCAGTGAGGTAGAAATTAGATGTAGATGATGATTGGATCATTGAATAAAATATGTAACTATTAATGAGGTAGTTAAATAAGTTTGAGGTTGATGGTTTTTCCCACTCAGCTGATCATAATTATTGTTTGAATGATACAATGTGAAAAGAGTTCCAAAATAAAGAGCAAGATTATACCCTGGGTAGATGTAAGAGAGAACAATACAGAATTGCCAAGATACATTAATATATTCATATATACATTACAATTAAAAACATTACCAATTAATGGTAAAAGTCATCTATGAAGCAAAAAGGTCTCTCTCTAGTTACAGTTTTTACAATGTAAGGATTTGATGCTCTTCTGTTTATATCATTGTAAATTAATTTTTTTTTGTTTCAAACCATTGTTTTCACAGGACTTATTTTGTCCAACATCACCTTGCACAATAGGAAAATGTGATGTGTCAGTAAATTAATCCATAATGAAAATAATCACTGGTTGTAGCTCTAGATGAGGCTAGCCAGTCAGTGATGGAAGATAATGACAATAAACAGAAGAGAGCGCAACCAAACGATCATTTTGCGCTGACCTGGAAGCTCATCTATACAGTGTGTTAGGATGATACTTGACTTGACTACTACAACACAGAAAATTCCTCAAGGATAATAATCAAACCATCATATTCTGTCTCAGGGATCATTATTGGAAGAACATATAAAATACCTATGGGTTTTGTTCCACATTGGCTGTCTGGACTGCGCGTGAGAAGAGGAAATCTTTGCATTAATTAATTTTCAGAGATTTATCAGTTGAATTCCCAGAATATGATTCATATTCTGTATTTTTACACTGTAGATTATGAAAGAAAAACCCAGTTTTTTAAGTGTGACTATGGTGTTTGAGTAGAACATAAAAGGTGAAAGGTCACTGTTCCAAGTTTTTAATTAAGCCCTGATTCGGCAATATGAAATTTATTTATTTTTTTGGTAAAAAAAAAAATTAAATCATGTATTGTGTAGTGTATATAAGAGGGACCTGAAGTCAGGGGGGAGGGTCTGGGCTCCAACTCCAGCTTCATTGGCTGTCTGGGCTCTGAGCTCCTCAGCAGTCAGGAGGCAGTGGAGGCGGTAGAGGATGCTGGGAAGACACACGGCTTTCCTCCACAGTGAGGCAGGGATAGGGTGGATGGCACACAGCTCTGGAACCAGAATCTGATGAACACAACACTCCAGTTAAAATTGTATTGTTATAGTTAAGAAATAAAGGTGATGTAAGTGAAATGAGGTTCAGGTACATTGCACTACACACACACACACACACACACACACACACACACACACACACACACACACACACACACACACACACACACACACACACACACACACACACACACACAAAATATACCAAGAGCAGAGCTTTGTGTAAGGAAAACAAGGATATTATCGGGGTCCGAAATTAACTTTTTGACTCATGGGCCAAGCATATTTTTTACTGGCTAAAATTATTAATTGCCTTTTTGTCACACATGAACATATGGTGACAAACATAACAACTCATAACCGTCATCCCCACGTTGTACTGTAGCCAGCGTTTTTCCCAGACATCTCAAAACTTCCATCTCTCACACAACCTTCTCTTTGCAGGTACTTCGCCCTCAGCATGTTTTTCAGCATATTTTTTGAAGGGTTGGCTTACTTCTTCGAAATATTGCCACACTGCTCATTTATCTATATCTAGATATCTGGGTAAATTAACATTATCATTCTATTTAGCTAATCTCTCTCCTCAAAGTCAGAACCAGCAGCAATGTTTGGCAGATTGGGTACAGAAAGGTTTCTAACCATTTATCTATATTATCAGGTACTACACTATACCATTATCATATGTACATAATCTCACTCGCTCTCTCCTAGTAGTAGTCTGGCAGCAGGTGAGATACCTCAGAAACATTACCTAGGTTACCCGCATTCCACGAAGGGAAAATAGCGGCAGGTCTTCACGGAATGTGTGTGAAACTTCTACACAGACAGCAGCAGAAGGTCTATAAAACTAAATGTGGTAGAAACTCTCGAGATAATGTTTTTTTTTTACTATTTTAGTACAAACATTTACTCGCCACTGTGGTGAATAGTCTTCTGAGATTCACTCGCCAAACAGAAAATGTACTCGCCATTAGGGCAGGTGTTCATTTGGATCCCTCCTACATGTTATCCTTTGAATCAAACATTATATGCTACTAATACTACTACATGTTACACAGTACCCTTTAAATAAATGTCTACAGAAAGGGGTTTACCTGTGTGGTCTGTTGCACTAATAGGCAAAATTTTTCGGTAATGTTAACTTACATCATCAATTCTTGGAAGGAAAAAGTAACTGATTTATGGGTTAATTTCATGTAAGATCCCACTGAAAATCAGACAAGCAGCAGCAACAACACCAAAACAAAAACAGTGAGCCAAAAAACACTGACACTCATGTAATCCAAATCTTCACCTAGAAATAAAGGAAGAAGACAGGATGAGGATGTTCTAGCTGCTCACTTCAAGCTATACATAAACAGTGAAGAGTTTTTTTTTTATTGAGAGGGTAAATCCAGCTTTTGACTAAAGAATATTCATTTTCTCCAAGGACTAACACTAAATTAAAACCAGACACCGAAATTTAAACTTATCACTTAATGCTGTATAACCAGGCATTCAAATCCAGATAAGCTGATACTCACACAGCCAATAGGAAAAAAAGAAAAATAATGTTGATCACAGTATAACCTGTTTGTTCTGCAGACTCTCCCACTTGGCCTTCCTCTTCTCTGCACTGCTGAGTGGCAGGGCTTTGCCCTTCTGGTTCAGGTGCCGAGGGGTCAACAGGTTCAATCTGAAAACAAGAGTCCCAAAGTGTCCAAAAAAAATGGAAGTACAAAACTGAGAGGCATTCTTACAAAGTGCTGGTAATACACTGAGATTTCTAGACACACTGACTCAAAATACTCTAAAAAGCCTTTAAAAAAGAAATACTCTGCCAATTTAGCTCTATACTGGTATGGCTATATTTACAGTGATAATTTTGATAAAAATCATTTCTGAATCGGAGATATTATCACTTTTGTTCCACCCATCCTTCTTAGTCATAACCTTGCAGTATAATTTACAGCCAAATTTAACTGTCGTGATCCCATGATACTTACCTGGAGGAGGTGTGGTCTACATCCAGGAGTGGCTGGTTCAGGTTGGACAGGTCCAGGTTGTACTTGGTTTTGTAGTACTCAGCAAATGTCTCATATTCCGGTGAAGGAAACTTGCTGAGTGGTGTCAGGTCTGTGTACACATCAGCGACATAGAAGCGATGAGGCTGGTCGAAGTTACGATACCTTGGGAAACAAACAGTGAAGGGTATTATAGAACATATGCCAAACATCAGATAAATTTAATACACTTTCAAGCAGTTCCAACAGTATTTGATTAAGACAAACTTCTCAGTAAATGTAACTCTAGTATTGTCATATAGTGCAGTGTTACCTTGGAATGATGACAGCATCCTGATAGTCCTCCAGCTTGAAGGTGAAGGGATTCTGCTTGGAGTACTGAGTGGTAGGAATGCCAGTGCGGGCCTCAGACTTCTCAATATCCTCCATGAACTTGAAATCCATATCGAGTGTGTTGGAGTCCCCAACTGATCAAAGTGATGAGCCAGGAAAGAGAGGCAATGGGAGAAAAGTAATCAATAATGAAAAGACAAAGTGAAGCATCTCCATCATGCATACATCTGGAAAAAGTAAATCAAGAATCTTGACTGAGTGTAGTTCTACTCACCAACATTCAGAGGTAGAACGCAGTAAGCTGAGTCAGCCAGTGTGGGCTTGAACTCCAGTGCAGGTTTCTCCAAGCGGAGGATGTGGGAAAAGATGTACTGGTGCAGGCGGGTGATTAGGTCAAGCTGGGCTGCGGTAAGCCTGAAGCCAGACTTCTGTAGCTCGATGGAGATGGTCACCTCACCTGAGCGTGTGTACACTGGGAAATGGGGGATCTGGACAGGGGAAAAGCATCAGTTATCATCCATGACCAATGAGGAGGGGAAAGTGCTAGAGCCATATCTTTGTTTAGATATTAAATTAAAGAATGATATTTGCAGAAGTAAAACACATTAGCTGAGTCTAAGAGAACAGAGGAACATTATAACCAGGCAACATACTCGAGGTATGGGTTTGGCAGTCAGGATGCCGAAGCACCTGGTGGTGTCCTCCGGTGGGTACAGCTTCCTTCTGCGGAAGTTGAGTTCATCAGGGAGAGGAGTGGTGAGGACCATCCCAATCACATATAGATAGTAAGTCTGCTCCTGTACAGCATAACTGTCCCGCAGACACTCTGGTATCTGGAGATGACAGGTAGGGAAGGAACTATTCCAAATGTACAGTTTCTGACACAGCATAAAGTAATACATAAACATTGAGGCATCCTTAAACAATTAACTGTATTGTTGCCTGACAAGTAGATTCAGAAGTTTTAAGCAATCCATTTTTAAACAATGATATAATAAGCTTAAATGTTTAAATGGGAAATTTAAATCCTGTTTACTATGTGCAAGCTGTTTGTATTTAATTCAAACATGACAGCAACCTTCTGTCGAATGTGATTTGATCACCTTGATAATCTTTATCTTTCCAAACATGAAATAGTGCAGTGCTGTATCTTACAAAGGGAAACTAACTTTAGCTAAGGATGAATAGTGTAGACGCTGGTATGCAGCTAGAGCTTTCAAGCTGTAGTTGTAAAATAGCCAGCTCAAGACATTTCTGTAAATTAGCTATAGTTCACTAAATTTGCTTCAGTTATCTTTATAGTGAAAAAGAGTTCTAATTAAGTTGTACATACTACT
>CM029120.1:24610000-24730000 GCA_016859345.1 Istiophorus platypterus
ACAAGACCCCAATTACTACACATTAAAAGCAAGCAACATCCTGGTACCAATGCATATAAAAAAGAAAATCTTAATTATTTTTGGTTTACATAACTTTGTATGAAGTAAAAAGGTTGTATGGTCATGAAAAACTTGTAAAAGCCATGGAATTATGAAATTGTGTTTTCCAGGCCAGGGAAAAACATGAAAATTTTTTTTTAGGCAGGACTTGATGCCACTGTAGCCTAGTGTAAGTGTAGGCTACAGTAGCATGTATTTTAGGTCATAGGCCACATATGAACGACAAGCTGTAGTTAAGGAGAGATTAAAAAAAAAATGTTGATCGTGTCAAAAAACACAAAAAATAATTGAAAAGGGAGAGAAAGCATTTCAGGTTTAAAACATATAAGACATACCCAATTATGACCATTACTATTATCATACATACCATTCATGCATCACTGTCATTACAACTGGTTTAAAGTCACTGAAATTAATTGTCCTAAATGTAAAGAAATCAAAATCCTACCGATTGAGGACAACAGCTGTGTAACGCCTCTCCACAAAGATTATTCCACACAGGATATTGGTGAAAGGTGAAGGAAAGTTGGCTTCAGGCCTCTCTTTGGCCTCCACCTCTTCATCCTCATCTTCGTCCTCTGAGTCGCTCCAGGACACATAGTTGTCCTGGTTACGGTTGTTGTACCACTCCACACTCTCAAACTGCTGCCGCTCAAAGGGCTTGTATTCATGCAGAATCTCTAGCAGCCTGAGGACCTTGGGGGTGACAAACTTGAGGTCCAGTGAGGCAGGGGAGAAATGCTCCTCACAGAGGGCATGCACTTTGCGCAGGATGGTGTCGGTGAAGAGCAGGAACTTACGGTTGAGCTCTTCTTGCTCATGTTTAATGTACTTCTGGAGCTCCCGCACCATGATGCCTGCCGCTTTATCTGCACACCAGGGCCCCAGCACCTGCAGCACAGCCCGGCAATCACTCAGGATCTGGGCAGGAAGGGGACATTATAAACAGCAGTTTGATAATTTGTGTTGTTCTACAGGTGCACTTACTTTGTCCTTTTAGCTTAAGGAACCTTTCAGAAAAACTCTTTAGCTCATGAACTTTACCTGTATATCAACTGGAGCAATTCAGGTCTAAATCTAGATCCTGGGCTATAGTCCTTGCCCCCTGAAAAATCCTTGCTCTAGCTGTAGCAGTTTTGATATTCCAGGGATTATCACAAGATCAATGGCTCAAACACAAACATTATTAACAAAGTAAGCAGGAAGTGACTGCCATTAGTATCAAGATTAGAACAACCACTCAAATGAGTTGCACAAGAGGAATTTGCCATTTGTCCTATCATTATTCTCATGACAAAAGAACACATGAAGTATGCTGACGTTTCTAGTAGTTTACTATCAAGAATGCCAAGATAAGTGTAAAAGAATGGATTTCCACATTATTATGCAAATTTATGAAGCAAGGTGCTCCAAAATGGAATTAAATTTTCTACTTTGTGTGGGGTACCCATAGTATGACTATGAAGTTTTTTATGTTTTATTCTTGAGTTATAGTGTTCAAGAAAAATCTGTTTCCTCCTAATTAAGTTAATTAGCTCATTAACAGGCAAAGGTTTTTTTTTTATGCCAGCTCATTTGTCTTTGCAAACAACCTACCTGGTATCAATTTGAATGTGTTTGCTTGAAGGATGAGTGGAAATCACCAGCACAACAAATACACCCCCCCTTCAGTACTTCTTCAGAAACTCACCCCCAAAATCATAGATAATAGTTGCCAAGACGACAACAATAACAGCTGCTAGCTGACCAAAGGAGAAATTTGGTGGAATCCAGAACATTTATACTGCATAGAGGTGGATATTCTCTCTCATAGCTGAAGCAAAAACATTGTAATATAAAAAAAAAAAAAAAATCATCAAAAAACACACAGCATCCATAAACACAACAGAGTAAAAGCTAGTGAGAGTGAGTTGGTTAGATAGTTTTTACAAACCTACAGCACCAGAAGTGAGGACCATAGGTTTGGTAGGTAGTTTGGAAGGTAGCATTACCTGGCATAGTAATCATGCATCAATCCTAATAATTCCACTGTGCTAGCAGTTTTGTTTTTATTTCTTTGTGGATGTAAAATGTTGTGCAGACAAATACCGTCATATAGAGCAAATAATGAGACAGTAAGTAATTTAACTGAATATAGCTGGTGGGTTAGCAATTGGTGGCTGCTGCGTAGCTAATCAGAGATGTGAGATGATTTTCTAGAGCTAGCTCTCCAGTTTCTGACAGTAATACCCACTACTCTCTGGCTACTATAGCTAACATCACATGACAAAATATTGGGGCAGAAAGCCTAGTTGAATGTATGTAGGCAAGTAATTTACCATGACCAGACACACTTAAGTGTCACAGGTACCCAATTACCAACAGTGCCATTGTGTCGGAATAATCAGAAACTTGAGTTCCAGACTGGGAAGGTTCCCTGGAACAGCTAACAAAGTTAGAGAAATTTTCAGAAGGGGTGAAAATTTTGTTACATAACTTGTTTACTTGTTGGCATCATACATGCAGAATCACGGCGTAAAAAAAGAGGTGCAAATTTACATATTGCTTATCAATTTGTTTGCTGCCATAAAATTTGTAATATTATATTATACAGTACTAGGTATTGATATGGTATTAGTTGTTACTGCTAGTTGCTGTCCAAGTAGAGTGACCTTGGTTATTCAGAAAAGTTATATAATAGCAATAGCTCTAATAAAAAGTCAGGTAAACCAGCATTTTTGTGGTTTCAGGGAATGTTTCACATTCCGACTAAAAAACACATGAACATAAAAGTTGAAGGAATGACTTCCCAGCTCGGCAAATGAGCCCATCTGAGGAGCATATGAATTTTACATAACCTAGCAGTTTGGATGGGCTATCACAAGAATTAGCAAAAACGTGAAAAAAAGAATAAGGACCTACTGGCTCTGTGAAAAATATAAAAACTAGTGTTTCACATACCTGTCCAGCAGAAATAGATCAACCTGTGCATCCATCTCCACACTGTCTCTCAATCATAGTTAAGCCTCCCTTGTGTTAACCGGACTCTTTGCCTTTGCCAGATCACTGCACTACTTTTTTGGTTTTCATTCATTTGACATTCCCCTCCTTGGCTTTTCCTCGGCCATCTCTCCTTCTTGCCAATGAGATTATGTAATGGAGTTCAGCACATTAGCAAGTTTTGATATCTCACTCCAACTGCTCCCTTTCCCCAATCTCCCCTCTTTTTCTTTTCCTTTTCCTATACAAGAGTACATCCTTGGTTGCTGAATGCCTGGAATAGTGCTGTGTGGCTTGTCTGGCCACCTTGTTGTTTGTTTCCTATTTATGGAGCCAGGGCTTCCTATAACACTGCTGTTTGGTTTTTTTCAGCACACACATAACAGACAGTTAGTGAATCGTTCAGAATTTTTAAAAAAGGGGAATGGAAATTGTTCTTTACCCTCATTGTACACAGCACAACAATTGACTCTTCTAACTATCACAAGCTAACATTACCTAGCTAACTTTAGCTAGCCAAACAGAGTAACACAGATATTTCCTTATGACACTGAGGGATTATGTTAAGGAGGAAAGGTAAAAGCCCAAAAACCTTAGACATTTTTTGAGACAGCCAAATACTTTTGTTGATGGTGATGAGGATGGTGATGTGGCTCCAACAACTAAGTCCATCCTTGGGTTGACAAAGCGCAACTGGCCAGAACCTCGTCCTCAGTGATGCCATTAGAACAAGAACAGCCGCCAGGCCAAACAAGTTTTCTCAAGAAAACCCAGGAGTGTCCATTTTTTGCAGGCTAATTCTTACTGAAGAATTGCACCACTAACAAAGTTCTGCTAACAGCAGCAAGAAATATCCAACTTGCATTTGCAGGAAGTTAACACACCTCTGATATGGCATGCAACAATATGAACATATTAATGAGGCTAATATCTTTAAGTATAAACAGTATGGAATACTTCTCTGACCTGTTTGGAGATGAACGTGGGATCACGGTCCTCCCTGGCAACAGATATGTTGCAGTCATTCAGGAAGTGGAGAGCTTCGTCCAGCTCCACCTGCAGACGGGAGGAGAGGCCACTCTTATCCACGTAGGGGCCACAGTCCAGTACCACTTCTCTTGGCTGAGAGGCATATCTATAACAGGTGGATGTACCCAGCATGGGTTAGATTTCAGCATACACCTAAAGTGTTACATTGTTACCGGCTTCCACCTCTCACCGTATTTCATTCATTAGGTGATTTTTCAAACCAGTTAATCCTTCAATGAACTGTAATTCTTGAATCATTAGCTATGGTCTTTAGTTGTAAATAACAAATCTCTGCACACAATTAGACATAAATACAACTGCTCACTGCTGGCACACTTCTTATATACTCAGCAAGCACTTTATTAGAGGCAATTATCTTATTCAGGCAATTATCCAATCTCTGTATAAAATTCTGCAGATACAGGTAAGTTAATGTTCACATCAAACATCAGAATGGGGGGAAAATATGATCTCTGGGACTTTGACCATGACATGATTGTTGGTGCAAGATTAGCTGGTCTGAGTATTTCTGAAACTACTGGTCTCCTGGGATTTTCATACACATCAATTTCTAGAACTTTAACTCAGCATGGAGCCGAACACAAAAAAACCTCTAGTGAGCAGAAGTTCTGTGGATTGAAACACCCTGTTGATCAGAGAGGTCAGAGTAGAATGGCCAGACCGGTTGGATCTGACAGAAAGGCAGCGGAAACTCAGTTATACACTCTTTACAACGGAGCAGAAAAGTATCTCAGAGTGAACAACATATATAACCTCGAAGCAAATGAGCTACAACAGCAGAAGACCATGTTTAGTTCCACTTATGTCAGCCAGGAGCAGAACCTTGAGGCTGTAGAGGATAAAAGGCTCAACAAAACAGTGACAGTTGAAGACTGGAGAAACATAACCTAGTCTTGTGAATCTGGATTTCTGTTGAGGCAACAGATGGCAGAGTCGGAATATGGAGTAAACGGCATGAATTCATGGACCCAATCTGCCTTGTGTCAACAGTCCAGGCTGATGGTGGTGCTGTAATTGTGTGATGAATGTTTTTTTGACTAACTCTGGCCCCTTCATACCATGGTTTGTATGCCCCAGCCTATCTGAGTATTGCTGCTGACCATGTGCTACCTTTTATGGCTACTTCCAGCCAGATAATGCACCTTGTCACAAAGCGAAAGCTGTCTCAGACTGGTGAGTTCAGTGGACTTTGGTGAATTCAAAGGAATGTGAATACCTTTTGGAATTTCTGCCATGAATAACTAAGGCTTTTTTGAGAGCAAAGGGAGGAACTAGCCAGTAGTAGTATGGTGTTCTTGATAAACTGCTCAGTGAGTGTAGGCATATAGTACCTGTCCAGGACAACAAGGTCAGTGGCAGTTTCAGCATTGCTCTTCAGGATTCTCTCCAGATTCTGGATCTTCTGCTCCAGTTCTGACGGGTCACATTTTCCATTCAGAATGGAGGCTGTGAGACCCAGAATACGAGGGCTGCATGAACAGCCTTCAAACAGCTGCAGTGAGAGTAAGAGAGGAGAACTAGGTCAGGCACAATTCACTTGTATGATTGTTTGCCATTTCTGTGAAAAAAAGGGATGAGTTTTTGTTTGAGACCACAGTCTCACCTTCATTATCTCACAGTAGGGGTGGTCTGTGATGGCCAGGTGACAATCGTCAAAAACCACCAGGTTGATTTTAGATAACGGTAAGATTCTATTCCTCAGAACGTGTAGGAATATATGGCAGGTCATGACCAGCACCTGTGTGAGATAAAAGTTGAGAATGACAGTAGTCAACAGTGACAACAGTGTGATTCTTCCAGCATAGAGACACTTTTAATCCAGGTTCAAATAACTTGAGCCGCTCAGTTAAGGTCAGCTATCTGAATCATCAGTCCTGCGTAAAACCTTGTGTTCTAAGTCAACGTGTTGTACTTCATTTAACAATGTACTGACAACAGAACACAGAATCAAACATGCAATCAATAATTTTTACAAATCTAGTCTAGACTCAAATTAACATTCAAACCAACTGTGATGAAAGTAACCAGAAGGCTAATGGAAAATGTGTAGAGTTGATTGTAACCCTGTGTATATTGCTCTGCCATGTTTATTTCACCCCCCACTTTCATTTATACTGCTTCTGTACCTAGGCTGAAGGCTTGTGGGAAAAGCCATTCAACTCCAGAATCGTACCTGACTCTGCTGGAGGGGAGCTCCAAGTAGAGTATCCTGAGTATTTTATATTTCATTTATTTGAACTAGGATTACAGTGGATACTTCTTATTTTTCTTTGATGAAAACAGGGACATTGTTGCATTACAGATAGAGGATGTGAAATACAAGACAAGTCATATTAATACACAGTCTGAGGTAGTAGCTACATGGTGCACCTGACTGTGGTTCAACTGGGAGTAGGCCGTGAACATTTTTTCATAATTCCCAATACACTGTATGAATAAGAAGGCTATCTGTGTTGAAGAATCAATTAGGCATATTAAAAATTCTGTAAGACAGTCACAGCACAAAGGCAGAGGGCAACCGTCATACCACTTTAAACTTATTAGGACAAGCAATACAAGGCACACCTGATTCTCGATTATCTCTTGACTCCACTGTTGGTCAGTCCATGCTGAGGCTTCCCCCAAATCTGTGTACTCTCCCACCTGGAGGTCAGAGTGAGTCCTGACTGCAGCTGCTTGCTGAACTACAGACGAAGCTGGACAATGTAGACCAGACATACAATAAAATAGTTAGAATAGTGCCATCTTAAAAAATTTCATCTATAGTTCTGAAATCAAACTATAACGAATAAAGCACATAAAAAATTCTAAGGCACATCCTCAACAATAGCAGGCATTATGCATTGCCAATACCTGTGTTCACCAGAAAAACAGTCCTCTTCGCATTTCCTTGGTAATGTCCACGGATTTGGTGGGAGAGCTCTTTTGTTAGAAGTACTGCAATAAAGGTCTTCCCTGAGCCAGTATTCAAGCAGACAATAGTATTATGTTCAAGAGCTGCTTCAAGAAGTTCTACCTGTGGGGGAACATTCAGGTTCACAGTCAATGAATGGATATTGGAAAGAAAAACACAATACAAATGGATGAAAATAAACAAACAGCAATGAATAGCTCTTTAACTTGTGAATTTTATGCCAAATTATGACACTTTTTTTTAATACACATCAAGCAAGTAGGAAATACATTTATTATGTGGATGCAAGCCTCCTTGCCTGATATTTCCTAGGTGTATAGATGTTATCATGGATAGCCTCCTGCTGCCATGGCAGACCAAAGAAAGGCCCCATGGGTGAAGTAGCAGGAGTGACAAGCTGTAAGCCTGCCATGCTTCAAAGAGGTGGAGGTAAAGGGGCTGGGCTCCTCCAGTTGTCCACTTTATTTCATTTCATTATCTTCTTCCTCTCAGAAGTTCACTGGCAACGGAGATGAGGATTCCGCATTAATGTACTACAGACAACAGATAAAACAGTTGATATTTTGTCAACTTGCTATGCAGAAAGTTGAAGAAAAGAAAATCAGCACAGTCATGGCTGAAAAGAGCATCATCCAAAGCCCAACCAATGGCAAAGTGTTTCTAGCACAGGTAACTGATGCCTAACCCTTTTAATTGATGTTACATGTGATCAGTGAGTGTAGCGCTTCTTTACAGCTTAAGTATGTTTTAAGTTTGAGTAGAGCTTGAGAACAGCTTGTTAAGATCTTAGTACATTCTTATGTTAGAGTTGAGATTTTAAAAATCTCTAGATGTTAAAAACAGCTCATTTGGAACTTGTTAAGGACTTGAGAACTTGGGAGTTTATTTGTAACTTGAATATAATTTAATCATAAAGAACAGATTGTTAAAATCTATAGATTAAAGGATGATGATTTGGGAGAATAGGCTGTAATGCTAGCAGAACTGATTTCTTAGAATACTTACAGGTAGTAATTGAGACTTTCTGTATAAGCAGACACTTAATCTGGGCTTCATGATAAAATATTTCTCAATCAACTTCTGATGCCCTCCCCCCACGTTTAAGTTGGAATAGACCTGACAAAAAAAACACAGAGCACTGTTAAAATTACACACTTAATATATGAACCGATATAGAGAGGTCTGTAAGCAGTCTGTATAACAGTGTATTAAATGAAAACTGAGTTATTCTGGCTTTAGCAAGTGGTAATAAATTCATGATTCTGAATTACCTTAAAAAAAAATAAGAGGTTATATCAGAATCTTTTTATTCATCATCAATATAATATGTAGAGGAAACATGCAAGTTAGAGACTGCCTCTGTTACCAATGTGCTGATTATTAGAATGTGATAATACAGTTGCACTCAAAAGTTAAGCCTCTTACCTCTGCACAAATGGGAAGTGGCATGAACTGTGACTGGATCCTCCTGCCCTGCACAAACAAAAATGGAGAAAAATGAGAATGGTAAGGTGTTGCTGGTTGCCAGATGCTGATGGAGTTACACAAAGGAGAGGGCAGATAGCTCCATCCAGAGTAAGACAAATATTACATCACATTTCTGACATAACCCAACATCACCAGCAGACCACACAGCTACTGTGAAGACTTCTTTCAAACCAGAACAAAACAACAGTACAAAACCACTACAAGCTCTGTATGGTTTAGCATAACTGTACTTCAATGTGGACTGTGATGTGAAAAAAGTCAAGCTCTGTCTAGTAGCCCATCACAGGGGTTGTTTGTGATTGCATGTGCAGCAGCTGGTCAATTCATTTGGGAGAGGCGGCGGTGTGAGAGCCATCTACCTGTTCTAACAACTAAGCCCAAGAGCCCAGTTAAACAAAATGAATGTTTCTGAATGTCCAAGGCCAAATCATTGTTATAAGTCAAGCTAAATGGCTGCTAGTTTATTCTGTTACAAATTAACACTTTTGCAAAACCTACTTTATATGTTGTTGTAATAACTGTACATTTAGCATCACCTACTCAAGTTGGGACTCTAACAGATAGTACAACGGTATACCAAATTACTGACATCTGTGGGGAATATTACCAAACCCTAGGCAAACACTGCACCTCCCTGAGGTTGGCCCCACATGTGATTAGGATATGAATAAAATGGTTTCACTTCATTTGTGCACATAAAAAAATAAATGCCAAAAACCATTTGAGAATTGGCCTATTATGTCAGCATCCAAATTAATGTCCTTATGACTCCAAAGTGGTCATTAGCCAAGTTGAGTGGTATATTACTGTTGATTATTGGTATGTTGCTACTGTGTTATGGGCATATTATATGGGCATCTGTTCACCACCACAATGAATTGTGGGGGGGGGTCCAGATGTGATATTTAAGTATACACTTTCCGCTTTAATTTAGGGACTTAACAAAAATATCCCATTAACCGTTTGGGCCATTTAGCAATTTTTATACAGTCCTTTATTGTCCTTTATATCGAAGTATTTTGGGCATTTTGATTTCCAACATGATCGGACATGTCATTTGAACCACATCTTTTCTAGCAAAGTCTGGCCTTTATACCAAAAGATAACCACTCTCTGTAGACTAGAGCCCAACCTATGTATCAGTGGGTCAATTATATTGGCTGATATTGGTATATCATAGATATACTGCTATTGCCATATGCTGTCTTACAGGTGCTAATATGAAAACTTGATTTTTACAGAACACAATACAGAAAGAGATGCTTGGGATAATTAAGAAATTGAGGAGATACATAAACAGATCAATCTACAAACAGAAAAGAAGCTTTGTACCAAATTAAGATACCAGCTAATGTCCCTTTGTAGGCCCTGGGAAGATAAACAGAAACAATAAAAATAAATAAATAAATAAATTAAAAAAAAGAGCAAAATCTATCTTCTCCACTACAAATGGATCAACAACCTACAAACTTAGATGATGGACATCCATCACCGATTTGGTGAGCGCTGTAGCTTTTTGGCATCTAGGCTAGCAGGGCCACAGCTACATATTATCCCCCTGTGGTGAGCATTTAGTGTGAACCCAATGAATTTTTGCTCATTATTACTAGCTATAAGCCAATGGGCAAAATGTTAAAATGTTTTCATTAAAAACAATGTGAATCCTATGCTATAGCCTTCACAGTCACCAGATCCAAATCCATTAGAAGTCCAATCCATTGTGTGTTAGTCAGGGCTCTACATCACAATCATCAAATCATCAAATGAAGGAATACCTTTTGAAAGAATGATGTTCATCCCTCTGGTAGAGTCCAGAGACTTGTAGAATCGATGCCAAGGTGCAATGAAGCTGTACTGTTGGCACATGATGGCCAAAAACCTTACTAAAGAGACTTAACGTGTTTTTGCTTTAAATTTGTCACTTGTCTATACATCAAATTGGACAGCCTACAAAACCATACTTTTTAAACTATCCCCAGTATAACAACAATCCTATCCTTATCCTACCCCTAACCATCCCACGGACCATATATGGAAGTTTAACTTCCTTCACATTCGTGCCATAGCTGCAACTGGATATACTTGTATTGGATGCATTTTTATCAAAGGAGCAGCATATGCCAATGGGGAGCCTTATGTATCAGTGAAAACCAGTACAAATCAAACAGCGGTGACATACCCCCAGTCAAAAGAACAGTATAACTGTACAAAGTATATCGGTATGAATTTGCCCTATCACATTTACTTTAATTATACTGTAATTACCAGTAGATCAAAGATCTAAAGTGTTAATGACATTACTACACCAGTGGAAGCCAGTCAAGCACTAAACCATGGTTAGGCAGCATGAAAAAAGAAGAAACTGACTTTTATACAGTCTGTTCAAGATGGAAATATTGTACCATTGTTCTGCTTTGCCATTCTGTATAAAAAGTATGTATACAGAATAGGGGGCACACTGTTTTCTGGCATTAAGGCCAATAGAGGAGGAAGTAATAAAGCCAAATCAACATCTGTGTAAAAGTGAGATCCTGTATAGTGGGACAGACACCAACAGTGTTGTGTTACATGTCATGCCTCTGATTCTGGAACTCAGACATGCTATCTAAAATCAAACGGTAGGGGCAGTATTTTTCCGTCTTTGTTGGGTTCAGTGTAAACAAGCAAAGCTGGCATAATGAGGGGTCTTCTGTTCAGTAATCATTTAGAAAATGTAAGAGCCCATGTTGCTTTATTTGAAAATGAAGAATGGAGGACTTGGTAAAAAAGAAAAAAAAGGCAAGTGCAACTACTTTATACACACTCAGTTGGGGATTAAAATGTCAGATGCCCAGGAGATGATAATCAGCAAATTATTTCAGACTATAATGGTTGCAATTGTTTAAAGAGAAAAAAATATACTGTGATAAATCCTGTTACCGTCAGTGCTTCAAATTATACCATGATATAAATTTTAGGCCTTATTCCCCAGCCCTAGTAAGAATTGGGCATTTGACATTAAAACAAGTGTAGGTTGAAGATTACAAATGGTATGTGTCAGTGGAACAAGTGGCATATCGTTTATATTATAATATATGCTAGGTTTGTTTATCATAGTTATCAGTGGCATGTCAATAAGAAGCATATATGCCCATGAGAAGTAGCATATGTCAGTAAAACATTAGTAACCTACTGTTTGTGAGTGCCATAGGGTAGTGAGAACAGCAGCAGCATACCAAGAATCCAAAACAAGTTACAAACCATTAGCCCTTATTCAAATTCTGTATCACCTGACATAAGATGTAAGAACATCTGTTCTTTAACTTAAAAACTGAAATACACAGTAGTTTTCTACGATGATTTATTAAACAGATTTTCATTAGTCTTGATTATTTTGCCAACATCTTTAAAAGCTTAGACCACAAAAATACTTTCTGCAGTTTGATGTACGAAGAGTTGAAAAAACATTTCAGTTCCTCAATAGACAGGCTATTACAGTAACTTTTATGGAAAACGGACTTTGAGTCTTTTTCAAACATTGCACTGACACGTTAAATTGCAAGGACATTTAAAATGAGAAATGCTGGTCTGAGAGAGGGTTCGGTAACCTTGATCCGAATATTAGCCTTAAATTTCTAGATTTCTTCACACTTGTGAGCTCAATCTGATATGCCAACACATATGCCATTGTCTCCGTTTAGGACAAGAGTTGCTGCTGTGCCAAATTAAGCAAACATGCAGAACACGTTCAGAACATTAGCCTGAATAATACATTTTCATTGCATCACAGCCAGTAGCTGTCATACATTGTATGACCTCGAGCAAGCATATCATTTGCCAAAATTCTCTAATCGTCAGTGTAAAACCATGTTAGCACCTTTATCTTTCAAAACATAAGCTTGAGCTCATATAAGACAATATACGACTTTAGCTGGGTAACTGGACACTTGACCAGTCAGTTGAAGTTACTAGCAAAAGACCATGCTGACTAACGTTAGCTAGCTAGTTAGCAACTAAACTGCTCAATTCCGCCAAGCATTGATAGAAAACTAATTAGATGAGATAATACAGATTATGCGAAATAATTCCGACCAATGTATGGAAATTACTTCCATAAATATTTTTTTTTCAAAAGAGCCTTTCAAGGTCCCGATAACTGATGTAAAATGTGGCTCGTGATGTTAGCTAACATTGACAAACAAGTTAATGACAGATTCTTATTTTTCGCTACGCTGGCTTTGCTTATGCTATATTCTAAGGGCAGAATTGGTACAAAACGAAATGGTAGCGTCTACAATAGCCTATTTGACTCTCACATTGCGTTAACGACTGGGCAAAGACTCGCCAAACTGCAATGGAAACCTTCTTGCAGCGTACAACAGGGTACCTAACCTAGCATGGCTAGCGAATGTTAAATCAAAGAGATCGTGTCTGTCCGGAACTAGTTACTGACCCGGCTAACTTAATTGCCAAAGGCGTGTGTGTCTGCGTGTGCCTAGCTGGTCCCGATTGTGTGATTTATAGAGCTAAACCGAAACATGGCTTCACCCGAAATTTACAGCGTGTAACGCAACACAACGCCTGTGCAGTAACCGCAGCCACCATGCACCATCAGCATGTCAGCCAGCCAGAAAGCTAGCGAGCTAACAGCTAGCAAGGCTAACACAACCAACAGAGTACTCAAGAAAGACGAATCATTCAATTTAAGCACATAATCTCACCCGATGTACGTTTTTCTATTGATCGTCTTGGCTAGAAAGGCTTGAAATTATTTGTTGACTATCCTCGCTTCCATTCACCCTGCTGTCCCGATTTGGTGGCTATTCGTCCACGGTGGGATCACTTCCTTTCACCTGGGCCTCTGCTACGCAAAACCATTAACGTAAACTACGTAACTACGGGTTGTGCACTGGCCAGTCTGGCTGAGTGAACGAGAATCCCTGTTCCCGTAGCGAACCGAAGGCTCCGTCACTGGCTCCTCTGAGCGAAAACTGAGGAGATAGTTGCGCAATTAAATGTTTTTGTAGCAGCAGGTCAAATTTTAGAAAATGTAATAACTGAAGGTGAAAGCGCGCAAATATCTAGCTACGAAACAGTCCGGCACAGGCAGTATTAAAGGATTTAAATGAAAATTTTACATTCGATTATTAGAAAAACAAATTGATAACTTGAGGAAATTACGTTAAAAAGCTATACAACACCTTACAATACAATAGTCAGTTTAGGCCATAAGCATGAATCATGCATAATGCTTTGTGCCTCATGCAAATAGAGTGCTAAATTACACTCAGCATGAACTTTATTAGGAACACCTGTACACCTACTAATACATGCAATCATTCAATCAGCCAATCATGTGGCGGCAGTTTAATGCATAAATCCTGCAGATGCAGATCAGTTAACTTCAGAATTGGGGGAAAATATGATCTCTGGGACCATGACATGATTGTTGGTGCAAGATTAGCTCTGAAACTACTGGTCTCCTGGGATTTTCATACACATCAATTTCTAGAACTTTAACTCAGCATGGAGCCGAACACAAAAAAACCTCCAGTGAGCAGAAGTTCTGTGGATTGAAACACCCTGTTGATCAGAGAGGTCAGAGGAGAATGACCAGACCGGTTGGATCTGACAGAGAGGCAATGGGAACTCAGTTATCCACTCTTTACAACGGAGCAGAAAAGTGTCTCAGAATGAGCATGTCCAACCTTTAGGTTGGCAGGTGCCAAGAGCACAGGACCACATCAGATTCCTCCCATGTCAGCCAAGAAGATAAACCTGAGGCTGTAGTGGAATAAGACTCATCAAAACATCCAAACAGATGGTAGGGTAAGAATTTGGCTTCAACAGCATGAATTCATAGACCCAATCTGCCTTGTGTCAACAGTCAAGACCAGCGGCAGTGGTTTAAAGGTGTGGGGTGGTTTCTTGACTCACTTTGGGCCCCTTGAAACCATCAGTCATGGTTTGACTGCTACAGCCTGTCTGAAAATTTTTGCTTACCATGTTCTACCCTTTATGGCCACAGTTTACTGTCTTCTAGTGGCTACACCCGGCAGGATAATGCACCTTGTCACACAGAAAAATTCATTAAAACTGGTGTCATCAACACGACGGTGAGTTCGGTTTACTTTTCTTTGACCTCCCCAGTTTCCAAATCTGGATCCAGTGGATCACATTTGGGCTGTGGTAGAATAGGAAATCAGCAGCATGAATATTTAGCTGGCAAATCTGCAGAAATGATGTGATGCAATCATGCCAACATGGACCACAATCTCGAAGGAAATTTTCCAACATCTTGTGAAATTCATGTCACAAAGAACTGAGGATGTTTTTTTCAGGGAGGCCCTGCTCAGTATTAGTATGGTGTTCCTAAAGAAGTGCTTGGTGAACATGGTATATGTGCAGAAGTAACAAGTCTAGTAATTCAACTCTGCAGGCCTTCTCTAGGAAGAAGCGTGACTCATTAAGAGTTGCACTTAAGTGAGGATGTCTATATTGCATATACTGTATATAGTCGTGTCATATAGGTAAATATGAATTATTATATATCACTAATAAGTTAATATATACTATTAAATTGTTGACCTGAATGAAGGGAAACAGCACCTGTTGCCAGAGTTCTTGTCCTTGTACAATCTGATGGCAGTGGCCATAAAAATATACCTGCAGCAACCTAATCTTTGACTGAATGAGCATTCTTTCTAGACTCAGTTCAACAGAGAGTGAGTGATAGGGATCATCTAGGATGGCACCGATCTTATCCCTAATACTTTTTTTTTTTTTAACCACTTCCTCTTGGCTCTCCAGTTCCAGCCACAGATCTGGCCTTCCTGAGTAGCTTTTTAAGTCTGCTGGAATCACCAGCCCTAATACCTCCTGCCCAGGACAAGGCTGTAAAGAACAGCGCATTAGTTGCTCCAGACTGGTAAAACATCCTTAGTAGCTGGCTGCATTTTAAACAAGCATTCCTAAAATTTGTTTTCAGTGTCTGTGACAAATGTAACCATTGGAGGCCGTGTACAATTGAAAAATTAATTTATTCCTAACAGATTCTGTCCCAGCGTCTGTTCAGGTACCAGTCAGGTGCTGAGGTAGATTATGGTATCTACCAGATCAGACTCTTCTTTACTAATTTTCAAAACAGTGTTTTTAATGTAGCTCTGAAGTAAAGTTTTATATCTTCGCCATATCTTAGAGCTACAATGGGCCGAAAAGCTAAATTGATGCATCTAATGTTTCAGTATGTGTCTGTGCAAAGTGGTATAAATCAAACTGATGTAACCATACATTAGTTTTAGCTAAACATAAGAATATATGACAATGAGAAATTCTTAGAGAATTTGTCTTCTGTCCAGTAGCATAAAAGATGTGGTGATAGCTATTTCCCAAAGAAATTGCATTATCTTGTAAATTATGCATTATATGGATATGACCTGAAAAAAGTTGACCCTCTTGAAGTTGCTTATGTCACACAGTGTCCTTCAGGTGGCAGCACTACTACACTGATATTGCATTTCTTGAAGGAATGTCACTCTTCAGCTTCAGTCTTTTACAACCTCAACAAACAGTTCTCTATACTGAATTCACTTTTGCAAAACTCCTCAAATATTCTCTTTACCAATGTGTAGTTTAGCACAACAATTAATCTCACATCCAAAATGCACCAATGCAATGACACATATTTCAAGATCAACCCCTGTACCAGAACAGTAAATTTTTTCTCCCAGCAAGAAAACATGCTGAACACATTGACCTAAAAGAAAAAACAGTATTGACCACAAGGGACTCTGAAATCATTCCATCCAGGAGAGACATCTGATCACACAGATAGTAGTAATAAAGAATTCCTCAATGGGGTTGAGGAATGGAGAATAGGTGGAGAGGGAAGTGACAACATCCTGATATGGTGAAACACCACAGTAATAAAATGTTCTAGATTCAGTTTCACCTGCTGCCGTGCCTCCCCTGAAAAAAAATTTTCATAGGGGTCATTAAGGAATGAAATGTGGTGTTCTGTGTTTTAACAGCAGTTATTAAAAACAGACTTGTTGATTCCACTCCACACACTGTGATTTTTACACCCCCCAAATCCATTGTTGCTCTGTTTTCAATAACTTTTATCCCACGCCAGTGTGTTTGGCTGAGTTGAAACCAGCCTTAAACACATAAACTGGTAATGTGTATGGTGTCAGTGAAGTGAAATATTGACACTTGAAAGTTTGGGCACAGTTTATTTAAATTATTTTACAGATTATTTAACTGCATATCAAACAATAAAATCTGCTCATATTGCAATCTAATTTTAAAGTTGCCCTAAAATAAACCTTTAAAGCTGCATTTATTTGTTATTTGTTTAGTTTTTTGCTACTTGGGAGTACATTTGATGTATTATAGCAGACACATAGCAACATTAGGACTCATTTGGAGTCATGGTCTCATCCACCTAATAAGTCCAGTATTCCGTTTCTTTTAGCTCTGGTTTTGGTTTCCAACAACTAATATATATCTTGCTCTTTAGCTGGTAAATGCTCCACTATGTTCACCAGCTGGTCTCTTGCTCTCTGTGTGCTGTTTGATGCTGGGCATGTAGTTTACGAAGGGTTTATCAGAGCTTTTTCTACTGAAAGCAGCAGCTGCTGCTGCTGAAAACCAGAAGGTCAAGGGTGCAGAGACTGAAGTAAAACAGTACAGTCTTGCAAATTGTAACACCAAAACAATTCAATTCAATTTTATTAATATAAATGTATAAATAAAATTAAATTGAACTGAATTGAATATAGCGCCATATCATAACAGCCATTATCTCAGGACACTTTTCATATAGAAGAGGTCTAGACCAGACTCTTTATAGTTATTATTTAGAGACCCAACATTTCCCCCATGAGCAAGAACTTGGCAACAGTGGCAACAAAAAAACTCCCTTGTAACAGGTAGAAACATTTAACAGATCCTGGTTCATGGTGGGCGACTGTCTGGGTTGAGAGTGAAAACAAAACAATGAACTGAAAGAAGCCAAAAAGCTAAAGGGAGCTGGCGAGAACTACAGGTAATTCTCTCTGATTTTGCCACCTATTTCAAAATTGTAGTAAACAAAAAAAAAATTATACTGAATGTAATTGTGAAACCATAAAACCATGTTTCATTTATTTTAAGCATTATATTTAAATAACTATAAATGATTCACCAACATCTGACAGTACCCTAAGAAGTGAAAGCAAAACGCACAACCAGAGACAAAGGGTTTAAAATAAATCATTTATTGCACTTGACTGGTGCTATTGAAACAATTAGAGTAATTGTGGTTCCAATACAAAAGCTAATGTGTTTTTACTGGGCCAGTCCTTCAAGTTGTTTGTTGATGGTGGTGTTATGGTGGGGGATAGCTGATATGGTCCTGTGGTCATGGTCAATAGCCAAACATACACAAAACACAGACCGAATATATGGTAAACTGTTTTCCTGCTTTGCTTTAAGTGGCAATAGACCACTCTCTCCCACCCCCAGTGTTTCAAAGTGATATTACTGTTGGTGCTGCAGTAGCAAAGACCAATTTCTGCTGTTCTGAGCCAAGCAACTACCAAGAACACAGTACACTACTTTGGAAATAAGACAGAAGAAAGTAGCTTGTTCAGTTAAGAGTTACAGCTAAATTGTCATAATTTTATATTGAGCAATAGCATAATGGTAGAACTGTGTCGCACAGACAAGTACGGCGGTACTATGATAAAGGCAGAGTAATACTTGTATTAATTAGTGTGAAGGTTTGTTCCTTTCTGATCTAGTAGAAACTAACAACTGAATGTTGGTTTTGAACCCTCTTAAGTCCTGGAGCTCTCTCCATTGAGGGAATGCCAGTCTGTGGTTCACTCTTGTTTACATCGTATTCTATCAATTTCCCCCCTCGCCTTTGCCTTGCCTCTTCTGAATATGACAGAGGTGGAAAAGAAGAGGGGGCGGTAGAGTTTTCACAGTTACTCCAGTTGTTCCAACGTGTACCTTTGCTTTTCTGCCAACTGGGGATAGCTACCAATAGCTCGGAGATATGCCAGAAAAACATAGTATGTGGATATTTGATTGGGATTTTCAAACCAATTTTTTTCAAGGTTAGAAATGATTTTTTTTCTGCTTTAGGTACAAGTCTTAAATCTCTAGAAAAACTTTTTTGCTATCTTTTTGTGAACTTTGATTGGCAGTGTAACTCAAAAAATTGAGTACATTGATTTTGAAAAAAAGAGCTTACTCTGATTATTAGCATACTGTACAGTCCATACTTTATGCAGTTAGTAAAAAAAAAAGCATTTTCTTACTAGGATAAAAGTAGAGCAACACATCCAAACACACTTGAGATACGATTATGATGCATTATGCTGTAGGGACAACCCAGTTTGTGGATGGAAAAGGTGTGTGTGTGTGTGTGTGTGTATGTGTATATATATATATATCTTTGTGTATATATATATATATCTTTGTGTATATATATATATATATATATATATATATAAAGAAATAAAACTAAGACTTTACCTACTGGTTGGCTTGTGTGGAAACAGAATTGTTCTTATTGATAGATGACTGATAACAATAGTGATCTAATAAAGAATATTTAGTATCACTTCGTCACAACCCTTCATTACAGACACTGTTCAAAAAATAACATATGGAAAGACAGTTCATTATAAAGCATTCTCTTTCCTTCAATAGGCTTGGAGCCCAATCACAAAAACATTTCTTTATCATAAAACTCTTTAAAAATCTATTCATACAACTCTTGAGCCATACAATATTACAAATGCATATCCTGCCTCAGCTACTATACAACAGAGAGCTGGGGTGAGGATTTGTAAAAGTTACGCTAGATTTCCTACGTATTAAAAACAGCATTTTATTTTTGGGCTTGCAGTGAGTTGTGTACTTTCTGTATTAGCACTTCCAAAAGTGTCTTTGGCAGTTTGTATTCTCTTTCAATAGTGCAACAGATCCTTAAACCCCCCTTTATTCAGACTGATTAGTTCTGTTTACAATAGTAGAGATACCTAGGCTAAAAAGGCTCAAAGTTAGTGGAGCTGACGCAGGGGTACCACTAACTCTAAGCTTTTTATTATCAGACTGAAGCCGTTTTCCTTTTAAATTCTTGATCTGGGTTATGTGGCTATTCAGATCCAAACAACTGTGCATACATACATCCATGGCATATATCTCTATCTACAAATCAGAGGTTGCTGTACAGTCATATAGTCTTACAGGGTCAAAATGTAATATTTTAACAAATTGGGCAATATTAAGAGAGGAAGTTGTGATTTTGAGAATAAGTTGCACAATTAGTAGTCATGAGGAAATAGTCAGAATAGTCAGAATAAAGTTGCTACTTTACAAGGAACAATACATTACATTACATTTTGACTTTTACACTATTTTTCTAATAATATCAAACTTTAGTCTTGAAATTCTACTCTTACTACAATGTCATTTTACTTATAAAATTATGACTTTATTCTTGTAACTTTGTAACATGCAACTTTATTTTCACTTTTATTTCAACTTTATTTTTTTCTTGAATTCTATCTGGATTTTTATAGATTTGTAAGTTTTTCTTGAATATATATATATATATATATATATATATATATATATATATAAAATTTATTTATTTATTTTTAATTTCTTTTTTTCCCCCCGTACTCTAGGTCCTTATACTCTGACATACAGATCACTTGAAGCCACATCAAAAGCTAAGAAGAAAAAAACCTAATGAAAAGCTGTAGTAGTCTGAAATTTACATCAATTCCTGCATGAGTACAGTCAGTGTAATTAATAGGAGAATCAAGTTGCAGTAGAGCAATGTGTCTGTGCTTGTGTGTATGTTTCATTTAGTTTTTATATTTGTGACTGAAAAAATAATCTTTTTTTATGTAACTGTTTATGTGTGTGTGACTGTGTGTGTGTGTTTGTGTAAGTGTGTGTTTCAGTGTTTGAGGTTCAGCATCAGACTGGGCAGTGTCCTCAGGTCCATCTGTGGCAGTATCCAGAAACAGTAGAGGAGCAGCCAAAGCATCAGCAGCATATACAGCTCCCAGCTTTCACTCCACCTGCATGCACACACAAACACACACACACACGCACACACATGCACACACACGCAAACACGCACGCACACACACGCACACACACGCACACACACGCACACACAAACAATATACAGTAAGGAAAAGAGAAGTCAGTCAATTGAGATTATATAATAAGCTGCCACCAAGTTCTAGTCATTAGTCATAGAGGACAAAAACTTTTAGAATGAATCTATTCTCATCTTGACAGATCAATGTCATAGTAATATTCGTATTGTATAAATATTCAATCTATTTTTATTTGGGGCGTTCACACGTGCTATGTCCTAATTTAGGGGCATTCTACTTTTCGAACTCAGTCATATGTCAAAAGAAGCTATTCTGTTTGTCTGAAACTCATGTGCATACATTAAGAAAAACAAAAGAGGCTGTGTTAATACGGGTGTGTCTTTTCAGGTACTGGTGAGATGATGAACTGTGATTAATAAATTGATTAATAGATCCATCAGTCCGAAGGCTTATCAGACACAAATAATGCAGAGCCATGTATAATAGTATGAGACAGTGCTTTACAAGTGGAAACTGTGGCAATCATTTCACTCTACATTGCACTGATTGCCAAGTAAATGTAGATCATAGGCACAAAGTATGAAATTCAGAATACGTAACAATGTGCTTGCTTTTAGTGGTGTAATGCGTATTCCGGACAATTATAAAACACAAGTTAAAATGAATAATATAAGGATCAAAAAATATGCAAATTAATAATTCCATTTCCTTATTTTGTCTATAAAAGATTAATTGATAATTAAGTTTTACAATGGAATCACACATTTTTTTTTACAAAAAGGCTTATAAATGTAAGTTCTTGTTTTTGCATTTACTAGTCTGCCTGTATTGTTCTATCTCATAATATACTGTCTTTGAAACCAGCTGGAGGTCGGGAACATTTAACCAGGCTTTTGAAAAACCTGCCTGATACCATTCAGAGAGCTACACAGTACACGAGAGCTATAACCACCCAATAAGTGTAGTCTAGGGTATATAATGTAACCACATTCTTACCAAAAGTCATCATTGTCAGCTTTTCTGGTTGCTGTAGTCACAGCTCTCTGACTGTCCTGTTGGAGGTGAAAATACAAGACACACAGTCTTAGTGTACAGTATCAGAGAGATATTTATCCGAGGAAAGTAATATCTCCATAGAGAAGGAAATGAAGTGTAAAACTAACCACAGACTCAGAGTGGCGAGTCCCCTTTCTATGACGGAGAATTGTAGGGATTTGACTTTCATCCTGTCTCCTGGAACTTTCAGTGTCCTTCCTAAAAAGACTAGATCCATTAGACTCAGTCTCAACAGTAGACAGTAGATCAGGAAAATGCATTGGAAAAAGCCATTATGAGTATTTAGAAATCTTCAGATCTCTTCAGTCAGATAAAGTCTGTTATATGGCACTACATAAATAAAATTGAATTGAATTGAAATGAATTCAGTCATTGAAATAATAAAAGTGTGAAACCAAAACTAAAAAGCTGCTCTCCAAAAATGAATGTACAAAAGTTAGTTTCAGTGACATGGGTCCCTGTCCCCTGGCTTTATAAAGTTGATTTAACTAACATATCAGGTAGCTACTATCAATTTTCAAATCCAGCCAACACAGAGTAACATTCATTCCAAATTGTGTTTCTGGCAACTTCAGTATCTAGGTCCAGTATTCCCTCCCTTTAACTGTTCTTGGTCTCCACAAGCTCCCAAGGGAAATATCTATCTCTAACTTTATCAGTGTGCTGTTTGCTGTTGATTGGTAGAGGACAGTGGGTTTATCAAAGCTTTCAAAACAACTGGTTGTTTGACAACACCTGTAGTTATTGGTGGCACTGGTAAGTATGTTTTAATAATAGAGATCCTACATTTTCATTCCAAACAATGTATAATTATAACTTGTGGCAAAAAAACACAATTTCAGTGGCTACTCTGTTAGAAATACAACAGAAAAAGAGCAACTGATGTATCTGTTAAAAGCACACAAACTGGGCGGATTTATCACATAATTGTACTAAAGAAGACATAATAGACATCACTGATCTGATAAATTTCTCCTGGAGGATTGTGATTTTGTAATTGTCAATCAGTACATTTCTAATATAAAGAATTGGTTGAACAAGAGAGATTCTTGGACTAGGGACTAAATTATAGCAAAAGAAAAGCAAAAATAGGAGAGAAGTGGAAACTGTAACTGAAAATAATCAGTTGGACATTTGTATTGGGACACATAAAACAACCGCTTCACACATGGGTAGAGAATATATCTGGTAATATTAATATTTTAATAGGATTCATGTGCTTTATCTACTGCACATGAGCATAAGTGGAAAACCTATATACTAAACTTGCCCTTATTTTTGGTGGAATGCGACAACCACATTTGCCTGGTGTTAAAAGGAAGATAAAATGTATTAAAAATACAATTCTATTTAAATTCTATTTATTTATTTTATAAGGCTTAAAGTCTTGTGAAATATTGGACAAAAAGGATGAAAGTTGGAAAAATTTCAGTGCACTGTTGAGGGTTTTCAAACATGATGGGCTAAAATGTTATGCTATATAAACTTCTATCATGGAGATATTTTAAAGAAATATGATGAAATACACTTTATGAACCCATCAATTATATCAGTATACTGATGAATTTGTGAACTAGTTTTTTCTTCAAAATATGAAATGTATGCATCCTCATGTATACATAATTTCCTCTGAATCTCTTTTGGATAAAAGGCAGTTACAGAAAGTGAATGAATGTGAACAGCTAATGTTAGTATTGTATGCTTGTATCAAAAATGGGTTTGGTATAAGAAAGTCTTGAGGATTATATTTTTAATTCCATTGTTGAACACAAAACAGAATCAAGGTCTACTGCATTAATTAATTCAATTACATTAATGTTTGTAATCCTAATCTCTTTCTTTAAGCCACATTCTTTCAATGCTTGTCTTCATTTCGATCTCCAACCTACAGAGATAACTTTGTACAGTACATTCAAGGAGTACATTCAAGGAAATATCTGAGCAAAATTAGAGGCCAGGTCAGAAGAGTCCCATCCATTGCCATAACACTGGTTTGCCCCTGGGTAAAGTGTATTTCTCAGTGTACCAGGGAGCTGACTAAGTATAGAAAACCTACCTCATAGGCTCTGTGTTTTCCCTGGAAAAGCCTGGGCTCTGTTGCACAGCCTCACTAATATCACTGCCATCCACTGGAACATCATCACCCCAGAGTCCTCTTATCATCTCCCCAGGCAACATATACTGCTCCTGGAAATCAGATGCTTTGTCAGTCTCCTGGTTGATGGTGTGCAGGTCATGAGTCAGTCACTTAGGTCCGGACAAAGACATTTCAACAACTATCGAATAGCCAGAAGTCTACGACTATGAATCTTTATGTATCACATTCTAGGATGTTGACAGAATTTACTATGTATATTCATGGTTCCCAGAGGATGAATCCAAATGTTTTGATGGTCATTTTCTCTAGGTCCACCTTCGGGGCAAAACTTCAGTGATTAAAAAGAAAAATCTTAATTTTAATGGGCAGATTGCCAAATTACAGAGAGGATTCATGCTCCTTAGAGGATAAACACTGTCCATTTTTGACACTACAAGCTTTCTTGTTGTCCACCCTCAGTGAAATAGATTACAATAGAATTTTAACTGCATTCATGCTTCCAGAGGGTGAACCGTTTTACTTTAAACAACCTCCTGACCTTTCCTTTAGCGTAGAAAAATCAGCTTATTGTCATATTGTCATTGCATTCAACACATTTTTATTTTGAGGTGAAACAAACATTTCTTACTCTAGTGGCTGCTTGGAGGAATTTTGACTACTCTGGCCTCAGTATTCTTTAAAAGGTGTGTCTGCTGGACCATCTAAACCCTGACAACCCCAATTTCTTACAAGAGAATCAGGAGGCTGGGTTAGACAATATTTTTAAATCTATGAAAATCACGCTCCTTACTCAGTGATTGTTCATCTGTATAGTGACATGGAAGCTGGCAGGATTAAAACTTCTCTCTCAAGGCTTTTTTCCCCCTATTCTTCACACAACTACTTCCGTTAAATTTCCTGTAGAGAACCATTTCCAACAGCCTGTAAACTCTTCTGTCTTGAGATATGGTTCGACGACACATCATATAAACAACCTCATTTGAATCACACTGGTGACTCATTTTAACAGAGAACAATAGTCTGAGCACATCACACTGATGGGCCTGAGCTTCCAAAGAGCAAAAGAAGTGTTCCAGTGTTACTGTGGATAATTAAGATGATGGCCTCATCTGGTATTAAGTGTGATATTGTGAAGTGTGAAGTGTCACTCTGTTTCATGTTCCTGTTTGAGTAGCTGGACTATCAGACACACACACAGGCAGTAAGAAAAGAGTGTTTTCTATGATGCCACTAACTTTACATTGGAAGAAAAAATACTCTGAAGATTATTACTTTTGCTGATTTAGCTTTATCATTAAGCAAAATAAAAGACTAAACTAATTTCAGTGTTTTGAACTGGAAAATGTTCCTCTATTTTCTCTGTTTCACGATCTAAATTGACCCAATTTGTGGTTTGGATTTTTGTTTGTAAGATTTAACATGTTCACCTTCTTAGGTTAATGTGTTTCCATGCAAACATTTGTTTATTTGCACTAAACACAAAGTAAAGCTAAGTATGGAGCCTCCAGATTAACCTGTGCACACAAGATAAAAAATTCAGAGGCTCTATACCTGGTTTGAATGTAATGTAATTTTGTACACATTTGGTACAAGACAAACTAAAGTTTTGATGATGGTGCTAGACGGAAAGTCAAGGAATCACCAAAGTTAGAACAATTCAACCAAATTTCATAGCAATCAGTCTAGAATCTAACAAGATATTTCAGTCAAACCTATAAGTGTTAACTTCCTAGGGGCAATAGAGGAAAAGTATTTAACCTTCATCTTCTGAGGATCAAAATGTCTGTACAAAATGTATTGCAATCTGTTCGGTATAATTCAGGCTTGAACAAAGTTGTGGACCATTCAGCTGATGAACTGATATTGCCATGTCAAGCACCATGCCCGTAGCTTGATCAAGAAAAATTCACTGATATCCAAAAACTATCTGAAAATAAACTGAAATATTGAATTTAGTTAAACCTGAAGTTAATCTAAAAGTGAAATGGTCAGATTATACAGAGGTACTGCTGAATACACTTACATCTATCTTGTCTTTCTCTTTTATCAAAACCACTCCATTCCTTAAGTCTTTGACCAAGGGGTTGAGTGGCTGATCATCTGTTGGAGTCTCTGAAGCTGGTGCTGGCTGGAGAGGTGATACACTAAAAACAGAAGGCCAGCATTGCATTCCAATATCAGGTGCCTCGGTAAACATGGGCTCCTCTTTGTCTGGGTAGAAGAGATCCATGGGTTCAATAGTGTCACTACCTAGATCCTCTGTGGGAGAACTTCGATCAAAATCTGCAGTAAAGAAGTCCATGTTTCCAAACATACTAGCTGGTTTAAAACACAAATTCCCTAATTTACTATTTGGTTCTGAGTTGACTGGAACCAATGTGCTCTGCTGAGTGTTGATTGGTTCACTATCAGAAAAAGTGTCCTGCTCAGTATTCACAGGTTGAGATTGATTGTCTATCGAAGAAATCTGAGCAGTGATGGCCTTGTCAGTGTTATCTGTCTGGGAGTTGTTGTGATGAAACTCGTATTCCTGTTTTGCTTTGCTTATTTCCATGATATCTACTGTGTATGGAACACATGTATCTGCATTTGAAGTCTCACTGATATTCTGTTCATCTGTTTCATCCAAATTCCCATTTTCTATGTTCCTTATCTTTTCTGAAACTGTTTGTTTAGTATGTTCTGATATTGGGCTGGAAGGGATCTCAACAGTATTTTTGTCATCACTGTCACAGAAGTCAGAACTCCATTCATCTGGACTTTGAGGACTGTTAACATCTGTGTCAGTTCCATTAATGGCCTCTGGCTGGTGTACCTTTAAATCCCCAGCATGAGCTCGATTTTCTGGGTCACATTTTCCCTCTTTGTTCTGCTCTTCTGGGTCACTGGAAATGTGGATCAGAGGAATGTTTGGTGACCCCTCTTGGTTGGTTGGATGTGTGTTTGCTAAAGCCTCATCAGTCACTCTGATAATGCATTCTTGAGGATCTGGGTAGTCTCTTAGAAATCCTTTATGTGCTTCAACTTGCATTTCTACACCTTCACCCATTTCTTTAAAAATCCACGATTTATCTCTTGGGTCCTCTCTTTTCTTCTCTAAAGCAGAATCTGTTTTCTGACATCGAGTTTCCACTGCAGCCTCCTCAGAATTATTTTTCTCATTCAAGCTTTCAATTTGACCCTTAATTTGTCCATCATTGTCTTGTGCATCCCCAGTGAAGTCCACAGGTTTCTTTAAACATCCTGGTTCTCGATGAGTGCTCTCTTCAACACTGGTTTGCTTCACAAGTTCTTCAGAATAGTCAGGGAGTGGCAGTTCAGTGTTATCTCTTTCAAGGAGATCCTCAGCACCAGAGTTGGCCAGTATTTCTGCATCACACAGTCCAAAAGAATGTTCTTGCTCTCTGGGTACTTTTTGCTTTTGATGTAGATTTGTACCCATCTGTATAGAATCTGCTTCAATTGTGATCTCAGCTTTGCTCTGATCTAGTACTTTTTCTAGTGCCATGTCCTGGTTGTGGTTCTCAAGGATGGCCCCCCCTTTCAGGACTTCTGCTTGCTTTTTCTCAGAATTCCGCCGGATTTGTTCTTGTGTTCTCTCCAGTGAACTCAGTGAGTAAATCCCTTCATCGCTGTATGACTCAGTAATCAACTGCTCATCAAGGACTCTATCCTCTGTGGATGGGACAAATCCTTCATCAAGAGTAGTAACCTCTACAGGGGTGGCACGGTACACATCTGAGGCTGTTCCACTGTCACACAAAGAGCTGTCACTTTGGCTCTCACAAAACTTCTTTGGCATCACCCCAAACTCGCTTTCCACCCAAGAGTCTGGTAAGCTGATTGTAGAGTCACAAATCAATGATTCAATGTTAACACACTCAGACACTGAAGAGACAGTGGGTGATTGAGTGTAAGACAGTTGTGGGGATGTAGACATTGAGTTAGTAAAGACCTCACTGACAGGTTCATTGGAGTCTTTAACCACACTGCTGGAGAGATCTTCCATGTGGGGGGAATCTGCTAAGAAGTCTTCAATGGACCACGAGCGAGCTGCTGGCAGCCTACATGGTGTTGACATGGCACTCCTGTCCTCTGACACTGAGGAAATTAGGATTTTGGGTGGGGGTTTGGCATAATCCCTCTCGAACATGTAGGACCTCTCCCTCACTCTGCTTTGGTGAGCACCATTCCTTATGTGGCCAGAGTCACTGTCACGGAAGTTGAGTCGGCCCATAGAGATGCTTCGTTCAATCAGCTGGCAGGGCTCCTCTGGCTGAGTTAGAAACAAAGTAGTTGTCAGAAGTCTTTCAGTATTCTTATTCAGAAATTAATTTTGTCAAAATCAGATGTCAGATGCAAATCATCCATGAGATGTAAGCAAGGATTCTTACCTCCTCTATGCCAGGGAAGTGCTCCAAGAACTGTGACACATATGTTATGATGGATTGTTCATCTGGTGTGTTGATAGTCACATCTGTGCAAACAAAGACTAATTACCACACTGGCATTTTACATAAAAGCTGCCATGTCAGTTAGGCTTTCTTTTGACAGCCTTTAGCCCCTTTCAGACTTTTAATTTATTACAAAAATGCGCTAGCAATTTTACATTTAGGTTTCATATCTGAATAAAATCATGGGTGCATTTTCTGTAAAAATCATGTGGGCAGTCTTACTAGGTCACACCTTGTTATTTCTGTAAAACTTCCAACACGGCAGATGTCTGATCTGAATTCTGTCGCAGTTAAAAGGGGATCTGCACCTTGTTGCGCTGAATAGTAACACCGAAACCACAGCATCTTCCGGCAGGTAGTTAGATTATACATTCAAGTGGCCTGGACTCCATGTGGCATTTTAAAAGAAAACAATACACAGGAATAAGCAGGAGGCTGATTCTTGTGCATGTAGCCAAGCATTAGCTAAGTCAAACATGTTGCTGTGGCATGGAATCATTTTTGGTTTTTACTCTCAAACACATACTGAAACATTATGAAAAAATTCTGATGTCAACAGTGGTGATTGACTATTACAGTCTTGTGAAAAAATAAGTCCATGCCAAGGAAATGGTTGACTTTTTAAATGTATTTGAACAAGCAAGCCGAAAGGTCCACTTCTGGTTCAACTTACAGACACATGGCCTCACATTATATCCAAGCACTCTCTGATATGATGCTGAATTCATAGTTAAATCAATGACTGCAAGCTGCTCAGTCCCTGACACAGCAAAGTAACCACAAACCAAAAAATTTCCTCCACAATGCTTCGCTGTTTTATGAGGTTTTGCTCCTGAAAAACAACTCTATCTTGGATGTGTCTGTCCATGGAATATTATTCCAAAAGGCATGATCTTGCCTATACAATTTTTAATTGACAAATTGGAGCATCCATTTCACATCAAACTGTCTGCTTTGGGCCTGAATTTGCTAGGGTGGCCAGTCGCAGAAAATAGGGCATGTTTGAAATCTACACTACTTGTGAAATTATTTATTTCAAATATTGGAGAGATTTAATTAAATTAATTCAAATTAATTAAAAAAATTATGATAATTTTACGCATTTGAAGGTGTTCTTACTTTTTCCATGTGACCTCTCTGTTGTATTTTTGTTTATTTAAATTATAATGATGACTACAAAATGTGAAATTTATATGTAATCTGTTTGAGTCTATCAGCTTATTAATGGGCATGATTTCAAAGAGCAATTTGTTGATCTTGCTCAAATATATTTAAAAAGTCTACAATTTCACCATTGTATTATTTGTATTGTTCTTAGTTTCTCTTTTATCAGAAACTCAGTAATTTCTTATTGTAAGAGATGCATTGCTAAGTAGGTTAGTCATGGTATTAAATTTTAATGTGGGAACTAACCAGATTAGGCTAATATGTAAAAATAGCTATTTTCTTCTTACCTTCAGGCTCAAGGAGGCGTGGGATACCGAGGCTATAATGGGCTATCCTGAAGGAATCCTCCAGATTCTCCCTGGCACTCCTCAGCAGGGCCTTCCTCATGTCTACCAGGGTAGGGTCAATGGATTTAATGACAGCAAGGAAGGCCAGACCACTTGTCCAGCTCTTCCCAAAATCCTGAACTGCTACACCATACCTATGACAAGACATAAGTTCATTGATCACACTGTCAGCTTTCAGTAGTTTAGAATTATTCAGGATAACAATGGCCCTTTTTTATGACAAGAAATGCTGCTGTTAAATTTTCTAAATGTCATTTTTTAATGCTGTACCACATATCAAATACAAATAATAATTAAATAGCACCTCCACTGCTTTGGTGAAATTTCAGAGACAGATATCTCAAATTGAATCTAACTATCTAAAGAGCCATAAAGCATGGGCCGGAGCAAGAACATGTTCATTTTATTTTAATAATTTATATCCAATCTATATCCAAACAAACTGCCAGTGGTAGTTTTTTTTCTTTCAATTATGGTTCACGAAACACTGAATTACCTTTCCATGAGCAAAAATATCATTATTAGGCATACATTCAGTAACCTTGTTTTTTATATGAGTAAGATTTAATAATTTGAACCTTGGAGTAATGCCATTCCTGCAAATATTATTGCACTTAGGTAATAAAACTAAAATCTCGCTATAATCCACTTTACACAAAGACAGAAAAACATCTTGTAATTCTCCAGTGGAGTCAATATTTGGACTTTTGTGGAAACAAAAATGTAGTGACAGCCTTAATGGCAATGGACTCATCCCAGGCACAGCACAATTTAGTTTAATAAGACGGTTTGAATAATTTATGAAGTTATCACCGCCGTGCCAAGTACAGAAATTGCACACAGCCCATCTCTTAATTTGTAGACACATACATCGCCCCTGCTGCTGTGTGACACTCATAACTACTTAATAAATTCAAAGAGAAGGAGACTACATTTTGTGTTTGTTTGGTCAGCATGAGACAGTGTCTTAAAGCAGATATTTCAAGAGTTGTGTGAGAGTAGGTTGGCATTTGGATGTAGGGAGGTGGAGCACATGTGAGCTCTGGTCACACTCACTTGCGAGTTCGCTTCTGTACCCATTGTAACAGTTTCTTGATGGCCTTGCTGTTCTCCCGCATTGCCATGGATGCTGACTGTCTTTCATCTGATAGTGTGCTGCAGTAGGCCATGTCAGAATCAGAGCTGGTGGGGATGGACGACAGGCTGGAGGAGGAGGGAAACTGGCTCCTGATGTTCCCAGTCAGCTCCTTAATCTGGATTGAGAGAGAAAGTTGGATTGTTTTCCCCTTTAATCAATGTGTTTACTGGTCATTTCAGATGCTGAGTTTCAAATTCAGCCATGTTTCTACAGCAGATTATTTACCTAAATGTTTTATGCAGAAACCTTAGCAAACATTTTTCTGAATATTGATAATAAAAAGTTTGAATATGAAAGTGAACTGGTGAAAAACTCTTTTTGTGTTTAAAAAGGCAGAATCCAGGTTTCCTTAGGAAATGAAAGCCGTTTGAGGTCAGTAAGAAGTTTTTTTTTTTTTTTTTTTTTTAACTCAGTTTTGTTGCCCGGTCATTGTTGTATGCTGTTGTATGATAAGGTAACAGCATTACTGTCAGTGACAGTTCAGGATCCCCATATGCTCTAGAGAATTATTTGTAGAGTCTGTTGTGTCCACAGCCATGAAACTTCGTACAAAATGGGATATTTTTGTCTCTTAAGTTATGGGTTGGTGTATCTTATAATATAACTTGTGAGGTTTTGTCTTTACATGTATTTTTAGCTGCCCTTGTTAATTTAAAGGTTGTGTTTAACCATTATTGCCCATATTCCTGAATCAAAATATTGACAGATTTTATTAGATTTAAGGTGTTGACTAATTCGAATACAATCCGTCTAAGTCTTAGTCTTAAGGGCTAGACACAACAGGATTTAAAACTGTGAGATTTCGATCTCATTTTTCGATCCAAATTTCATCTTTGGTGACTCTGATGCACAAATTTGCTCTATTGACCAATAAGAAGCTGTCTTGACAGCGCTAAAAAAGTTTCTGAGGGGACAAATGTTGAAATTGTCCAAAACTGTGGAGGTTATCATAGTTGTGTTGCACCTTTCACTTTTATTCAACCTCTGTCAAACGTCAGTGGAACATCTCTTAAATACCTTGTGACTTCTTTGTCCCACCATGATTGAGCTAAGCTAATGAGCTAACAGTCATGCTCTTTTCATTAGGACACTCGAGTGAAGTTACCCATCAGTTCCTCTGGGCAGTTTTAAGAACAGAACTGGCATTGTGTCAGCTTCATTCAGTGGAATGGCCTTTAATGAAAGGACAGTGTGAACTGTGGAGATGACAGTTTCCTCTGATTGGCTTTTATGAATGGAAAGTGCAAAGTCTATGAGGGAGACATTTAATTTTCACTCTTGACTTCATTTTGAATGAAAAGAGAGGCAGAGGAAAGGAGAGGAGTTGGAAACTGAACGTACAGATGATAGGGGATGAAGGGCTTTTAAGTAAGAGATAGATCAAACATTGTGCCAAAGAAAAAGAGATTACTTGGAAGAAGAGGATGATGTTCCAGATGAGACCGAGGATGATGGATGAGTTTCCATCAGCAACATCAGCTGCATCGATACTGACCAGCTTTACCTAAGGATAGACATATTCCACATTTAAGTTCAGCCATTCATCAAGCAGTTCGAGTCGGTTGGCTGTGGTACTCACGTTTCTCTCCTCAAGGAAAGACAGGACCTTTGCAATGTTGTTGAGTCTGAAAATACGATGGGAGGACTTCTTGAATCCATGAAGCTGAAGGATTATTTAGAACAAGAAAAATACAATCAAACAATATAAATACATTTATACACCAACTACTGCTACTATGAGCAGTGTTATGAGAGCTGCTATTGTGATTATTATTCCCAATACTGTAAATTCACATGTATGAAAATATCTGGCACTATAAACAAAGTGTAATATTCTTACCAGCTTGTAGCCAGAGAGCTCCTCCAGCAGAGCCATGAGGACTCGTCCATCCTGAATGTCCTGGAAAAGGTCATGGACCTCAATCGGGGGGTCACACTGAGAATGAAGAAAATGATAGAGGGAAGCAAGAGGGGAGAGGAGAGGGTTGATAATACAGGATATTTCATTAAGGGGACAGGGATGTATTTTTTCAAAGTCTTTGACCCCCTTCAGTTGGGGGCAGTTCTCATAGCTTTTGGATATTTAAAGCTAAGAGTAAATGCAACCAAGAGAAATGGAATCCAACTACACTCCAGCCAGATTTTGATAAACTGATCTCTGGTCAATTTGATACCACTGATTGAAAGTGTGGGTGGGTGGGTGAGAGAGCAGCATGAGTTAGAGCCTGTGCAAATGATTAATTTTTCTAATTTGTAGTTTAAAAATATGATATATACATGTGTTGAAGCCAGAGACTGTGGTTACTGGTAGTAACAGTAAATGTGTTTCTATAATAATAGAACCCAGCTCTGTATGAACTGATACGAGTATTGACCACTGGGGAGAAAAAACACACTTTGAGCAGGTGCTATGTCACAATTCCACAGCAGAGGAAGAGCAACTACTGCTGGCTGATAGGATTTTTTGTATCCCTTTTTATAAATGAAGAAGACCCTGTCATACCTGGAATTTGCACAGAAAATTTGGGAATAGATGGTACTAGAGGCCTGGTGTATACTCACAGGGCAAGTTGTGTGCTACTATAGTAAGTGACCCACAAGCTAACAAGTTAGCAAGCCGGGAACAATAGCTAAGAAGGGGCACAATAGTTCATCCCTAATTCTATTTTTTTTTTGCAGTGGTCAATCTATTACCCCCTGGACCTATATTTCGAGCATTGTACATTAGTTAATTTGATAAAGAGTTACTGAAAAGGGCAAAAAGGCTATCTAACTTCAAGTTTGCAAACTTTAGTTTGGCTGCTAATGGGAAAACTGTAAACTATGTTTTAATTTTGGAGCCATTTATAATTGAAAGAGGAGAATTGTTACCGCTAATAAGGGAGGATAGCTTCTTATATTTTGGACAAAATGTCAAAATGGCTTGCTATTGGTCAGTGGGGTGAATTGCATGCTGAAGTTTACCAAAATTACATTGATTACAAATGACAATATTACATTGAAAAAACACTTGAAAATACTTCACAGCCGCAAGCAAAACCACTGTTTACAGTGATTACATTGAAATATATATTTTTTTAATTCTGTTGTTAATGGGCCTTGAGTAAGTGTGACACACTAATACTGAACTCCAGTACACTCGTGCACTGTTTACTTTGAATCCCTTCTGCATGGCCATGCAATTTTAACTTGAATGAAAACAGCTATTTACAGAGGTAATTACTAAATTCAAATACACTGAGTGGCCAACAACACCTCAGAAACACATAATCTAATGATATACTTTCTCTAGAATCTTGGAGTTGTCTTCGCTCAGGACAAGTCCCTTAACTCCCACATAAAACAAAGTTCAAGGACTGCCTTTTTTCATCTACGCAGTATTCCAAAAATTTAGGCACATCCTGTCTCAAAATCAAGCAGAAAAACTAGTACATGCTTTTGTTAATTGTAGGCTTGATTATTGCAAATCCTTATTATCAGGATGTCCCAACAAAACTTTAAATACTCTCAAAGTGATTTGGAATGCTGCAGCAAAGGAACTGACGGACTAGAGAAAGAAATCCCTACTGTTTTAGCGTCCCTGTATTTGTTAACTGTAAAATCCACAATACAATTTAAAATCCTCCTCTTCATCTAAAAAGCTCTTAATGGTAGGGTACCATCCTATCTTAAAGAGCTCATAGTACCTTAATACCCAGTAGAACACTTCGCTCCCAGAATGTAGGCCTACTTGTGGTTCTTAGCATCTCCAAAAGTGGAATGGGAGGCAGAGCCTTCAGTTATCAATTGAATTGAATTGAATACAACTTTGTTTATATAGTGCCATATCAAAAAAGAGGTTATCTCAGGGCACATTTCATATAAAGCAGGTCTAGAACATACTCTATATAGTTATTATTTTCAGAGACCCAACATTTCCACCATGAGCAGCACTTGGCGACAGCAGCAACGAAAAACTCCTTTTCAACAGGTAGAAACGTTGAACAGATACTGGCTCATGGTGGACGACCGTCTGCCTCGACCGGCTGGGTTGAAGGTGAGAAAGAGAGAGAAAGAGAGAGACGGGGGGCAGGAGGGAGGAGAGAGAGCATAGCACAATAATGGGACTAATAGCTATATATACTATAGTTATACTAACAGGGCTAATAATATTACTAATAGGACTAAATTGAATGGTAAAAGTAGTAATCATAATAATTAAAGCAGAGGGTGCTGATCAGGCTCATGGGGCAGTAGATGTTCTGCAGCCATGGATCCAGACTCTGCAGCATCAGAGGCAGAGAAACCTGCAGAAAGCGGCAGGAGGAGAGATGAGGAGGCATTGGAAAGGGAAGCTCGGTGCATCAAGGGAGTCCCCTGGCAGTCTAGGCCTATAGCAGTATAGTGAGGGGATGGCTCAAGCTAGTGCTGAGCCAGTTTTAACCATAAGCTATATAAAAGAGGAAGGATTTAAGCCGACTCTTAAATGTGGAGAGGTTGTCTGCCTCCCGGACCCAAATTGGAAGAGGATTCAACAGCAGAGGAGCCTGATAACTGAAGTCTCTGCCTCCATTCTGCTTGTGGAGACTCTAGGAACCACATGTAGATCTGCATTCTGGGAGCGAAGTGTTCTACTGGGTAGTAAGGTACTATGAGCTCTTTAAGGTAGGATGGTGTCTGGCCATTAAGGGCTTTGTAGATGAGGAGGAGGATTTTAAATTGTATTCTGGATTTCACGGGGAGCCAATGCCGAGAAGCTAACACAGGAGAAATATAATCTCTCTTTCTGGTTCTTGTCAATACTCTTGGAGCAGCATTCAAAATCAGCTGGAGACTATTTAATTTTTATTGGGACAGCCTGATAATAGAGAGTTGCAATAATCGAGCCCAGAAGTAAAAAAAAAGGATGTAGTAGTTTTTCTGCTTCATTTTGAGAAAGGATGTACCAGATTTTTGCGATATTACTTAGGTGAGAAAAGGGGTCCTTCAATTTTGTTTTATGTGGGAATTAAAGGACATGTCCTGATCAAAGAAAACTCCAAGATTCCTAGTGGTGGTGCTAGAGGCCAGAGCAATGCCATCTAGAGTAATTATGTCATAAGATAGTGTGTTTCTGAGGTATTGTGGGTCAAGCACAATAACTTCGGTTTTATCTGATTTCAATAGTAGGAAGTTCCTGGTCATCCAGATCTTTATATCCCTAAGACACGCTTGAAGTTTAGATAACTGATTAGTTTCGTCGGGCTTCATTGACAGGTACAACTGGGTGTCATCTGCATAACAATGGAAGTTTAAGGAGTGTTTCCTGATAATGTTGCCTAAGGGAAGCATATATATGGTGAATAGAACTGGTCCAAGCACTGAACCTTGTGGAACTCCATGACTAACTTTTGAGTAGATGGAGGATTCATCATTAATGTGCACGAATTGAAATTGATCTGATAAGTAGGACTTAAACCAGGTAAGAGCAAGTCCTTTTAATGCCAATAAAGTGTTCCAGTCTCTGAAATAGGATTTGATGGTCAATAGTGTCAAATGCAGTACCAAGATCTAACAGAACAAGTCCTTTATCCGATGCGGTTAGTAGATCATTCGCAACCTTCGCCAGTGCGGTCTCTGTGCTATTATGCCTCTAAATCCTGACTGAAAATCCTCAAATAAATTATTACAATGTAAAAAGTCACACAACCGGTTGGCAACAGCTTTCTCAAGGATCTTAGAGAGAAAGGGAAGGTTGGATATGGGTCTATAGTTGGCTAAAACATCTGGATCGAGGGAAGGCTTTTTAAGAAGAGGTTTTATTACAGCTATTTTAAAAGAATGTGGTACGTAGACATAATCAATCTGTCCTTATTACCAGGCTAATAGAGAAGTGCTAACTAAGAGTAAAACTTCCTTGAGCAGCCTGGTTGGGATGGAGTCTAAGAGACAGGTTGATGGTTTAGATGAAGAGATCATTGAAATTAGTTGGTTAAAGTTGATAGGAGAGAAAATGTCTCGGTATATATCGGGTTTTACGACTGTTTCTGATGTTTCTGTGATTGAGGAAAATTCAGTACCAGTTGAGGGGAGGAGGAGGTGAATTTTGTCTCTAATATTTTGAAATTTATCATTAAAGAAGCTCATGAGATCATTGCTACTGAGAACTATAGAAATACAGGGATCAATCAAATAATGACTCTGGCATCACTGAGGGCCCTCTTGTATATTTTTAGACTGTCTTGCCAGGCTAAGTGGGATGGTTCCAATTTAGTAGTGCACCATATCCTTTTATGTTTTTGTGTTGTTTGCTTCATTAAATGGGATTGGGAGTTAAACCATGGAGCTAACCTCCTTTGTTTTATTATCTCCTTTTTTAGAGGGGCAATAGAGTCGAGCATTGTTCTAAGGTTAGCGTACTCGGTTATATTGTGATATGGCAGTGAATTTAGCAGTGATGGAATCACTTCTTTAAATTTAGCTACAGCGCTATCAGATAGACATCTAGTAAAGACGTTTTTGCCTAATGGTGTGTAATCCAGTTACAGAAGTTCAAAGGTTATTAAACAATGGTCTGAGAGAAGAGGACTCTATGGAAAGACGATTAAGTGTTCAATTTCTATACCATATGTCAGAACAAGGTCGAGGGTGTGGTTAAAACAATGAGTGGGTTTATTTACCCTTTTGGCAAAAACAACGGAGTCTAAAAGTGAGATAAACATAGTGCTGAGGCTATCACTATCAATGTCCACATGAATATTGAAATTACCTACAATAATTATTTAGTCTGTACTAATGACTAAGGATGATAAAACGTCTGAGAATTCAGGTAGAAATTCAGAGTATGGTCCAGGAGCATGGTACAGTATAACAAATAGAAAAGGCTTTGAAGTTTTCCAGGTTGGGTGTGTAAGACTAAGAATCAGGCTTTCAAATGAGTCATGGCTGATTTTAGGTTTAGGCTTGATTAAGAGGCTTGAGCTGAAAATGGCTGAAACTCCACCTCCTCAGCCAGTGTCTCTGGGAATATGAGTGTTAATATGACCGAGGGTTGGATTCATTTAAGCTAACAAATTGATCATGAGGCAGCCAGGTCTCAGTAAAAAAAAATAAAGCAATGTGATGATCTGATATCAGATCATTAACCAATACAGCTTTGTATGGGAGTGATCTAATGTTTAAGAGTCCACATTTAATTCCCATATTATATTGTATTTCTGTATTTGGTGGTTGTAATTTGTCTTAGGTTATTCAGTACAGCTCCTGTCCTGCATGTTTTTGAGTTAATTAATTTAGGTGGTCGGGAGCAGACACAGTCTCTATGAGGTACTGAGTTGGTGACAGCAGTAATGGAGGCACAGAGAAGTGTGAAGGACTAAAACTCTGCTTCCTGGTCTCAACAGCTGGATCGTCATGGTTTTGGTTTTCTAATAAACTCATTCAAATTTCTAGAGATGAGAGCTGCTGCATCCATAGTGGGATGTAGTAGCCATCTCTCCTAATCAGACCAGGTCTTCCCCAAAAAGTCCAACAATTGTCTATAAAGCCAATATTGTTTGCTGGACACCACATCGACAGCCAGCAATGGAACGATGACATGCAGCTATACATATTGTCGCTGGTCAAATTCTGCAGGGCCCCGGCAAAAAAAACAGAGGGAGAGGGAGAAGCCATTGCTAACTGCTAGGCTAAAGTAACTAACAGGATTGAGAAGCTTATGAATGACTGTGAAGTAGCGAGAGAGTCGCTACAAGAGGGACAAAGCTATGAGTGTTCAGTGTGGTTATATATGTATGGTGGTAATTTAGCTACTGTAGTGGAGAGAGTAGCTAAATTAACAGAGTAGAAGTAGAGCAGCAAAACAAACTTCTGGTTGCACGAACGTCGGTAGTAGGAAGCGACACTATACGCTTACCTCAGTACATCAACCACAGCCATCAAAGACATCGTCAGTCAGGCTCCTCTACTGAGGAACCATCTTCCAGTTTGGGTAAAGGAGGCAGGCACCCTATCCAAGTTTAAGAGTAAGCCTAAAATATTCCTTTTTGATAAGACTTATAGTTAGGACTGGTTCAGGCTTAGCTTGAACCATCTTCTAGTAATTCCGTTATAGGCCTAGACTGCTGGGGGACTTCCCATGATGCACCAAGCTCCTCTCTCCTCCTCTTCCCTGCCACCTTTGTGCATTAATATCCAAACAATGCTTGCTATTAACTTTACTTCTCTGTCCTGTAGTCTTATTAGTAATATTGTTACCCCCATAAGTATACCTATTAGTTTTATTAGTCTTATTATTACATCTTCACACGGTATCTGTATGCGCTATGCTCTCTGTCCTCCCTTCTCCCTTTTCTCTCTTTCGTCGTCTTTCATTCTCAACCCAGCTGGTTGAAGCAGATGGCCGCTCACCATGAGCCAGTATCTGGGAGTTTTTTGTTGCCACTGTCACCAAGTGCTGCTCATGGGGGAATGTTGGGTCTCTGAAAATAATAACTATAAAGGCTTACGGTCTAGACCTGCTCTATTTGAAAAGGGCCCTGAGATAACCTCTGTTATAATAAGGCACTACATAAATAAAATGGAAATTAATTGATTAATATCAAAAATAGAGTATTACATAAATTTTAAGGATTATAATTTTGAATCCCTTCCTGACTTTTTGAAATTTTATAGAATTTAGAGTTTTGAATAATCATGAAAATTAGCAATAGATTTAAAGAATATAATCATTACATGCAGTCTTACTCCAGATGAAATTAAAGTATAATAGGTCTCCGTATTTCTTGCTATGTAATTGTTCACCAATATGCCATCAAGATTCTCATTAATCATTTCTACTGAAACCATGAAAATCAAAAGATAGGCCTTTAGGTTTCATGAACTGGGAAATGAACCTGAACAGCATAAACAGTGCTAGAAATTGTCATGCCAACATCGCTGTCAAACACTTTTGGGCATCACTTCAACATATTGAATGGCTCTGAACAGCTCCTTAATCAGCGCTTGTCCATTTCAAATAACTGCTGCAGAAAAATCAACAGACAGTAACTGTTGTACACTTTCAGTATTCGTAAGGACATATGCAGTAGGGAGATGTTCATTCTGTAAAATTTGAGAGAAACTGAATACCCTTGTGACACAAGCATAACTGCAGTTTTATCTTTAAAAGCACTCATTTAGCCACAGCATGCACTGCCTGAGAAAACATTAGCCCTTATACAACAACACATCTTTATGAAGTCAGGCATTTGAGAACTTGTCTGAACATTTTGAATGGGTGAACAGTTGCAAGAGGGTGACAGTGAGGTAAAGTGATGAACAAGTTAAATGTATGATTGTCTGTTAGTGGGTCAGAGATTTGATGTAGGGCCAAACAGTGAGTAAGAGAAGAGGGGCTCATTGTGAGAGAGCAAACAGAAGACTCGATCAGTCTCCACTCATTATGACTCAACCCTGGTTGAGGAGTGAAAACAGAAACAAAAGATAAGCCCCTGAAGTGAAACTACAGAGTTTCCACAGGAACACAGCGTATCAGTGGAAATACAGTGATGTAAGGCCCAGTAGTAGCTCACTCTGTCAGAAAGCAAAGGTGTATGGTAACTATGGTTGACAGCGAAATCATTACTTTCATTTTATTTTGCAGTCATTTGATATGAGCAGCCAGAGTGGCCTATCATCGTAGCAATGTGTTCTACATAAGGTGACAGCTTGATAAGATGTTGGTAAATTCCACACACTGGATGTAAGGAAAAACAAAAACATTCAATCGTCTAGTTGACTGGTACTATACTTTTCAGCCAGACCCACTAAATTTTTTGTAAAGGACAAATGATTAGTTATTTAACTGATTAATCAATCAGCTAAAAGCAACTGTTTTTCACATTTTACTATGTTGCAGTGTTGTACTAAAATGGAAAAAAAATTCTCTCAACAATCTACAATCAATACCCCATAATAACAAAGTTAAAGTTATTAAACACCTTTTTGCAAATTTGTAAGAGAGGATAACCTGAAACCTCTCATTGACATATTTAGACCCTTTACTCATGAAACATCATTTGCTTCAGTTGGCAGCAATTACAGCTTTGGGTGTTCTTGGGTATGTCTTTACAGCTTTACACACCTGGATTTGGGAATTTTCTGTCACACTTCTCTGCAGCTTGTCTCAAGCTCTGTCATGCTGGATGGTCAGTGGACAGACATTTTCAGGTCTCCAGAGATGTTTGATTGGGTTCAAGTCAGGGCTCTGGCTGGGCCACTCAAGGACATTTGAGTTGTCCCTCAGACAGTCCTCTGTTGTTGGCTGTTAAGGGTCATTTTCCCGATAGAAGATGAACCTTTAGCCCACTCTGAGGTCCTCAATGCTCTTCTTTTTAAACTTGTAAAAATTTCTAAGACTGTTTTTTTGCTTTATCATTACGAGGTATTGAATGTAGATTGGTTAGGGGAAACGACTTTTTTTTTTTTTTTTTAATTTTAACATAAGGCTGTATCATTAAAAAGAAATGCAAAAAAAATGAAGCTATTGTATACTGTCTGAATGGATTTATTTGTGTATGTATTTATCTATTTATATGTCCCCTTTGGGCCTCCTTATATCACTAGTTTGTAGTCCAATTCATTCACAGGATTCTCATTGATTACCACAAAGTCTTCTCCTATATTTGGTCCAAGGCCCCATTCAGCCATTGTTCACATACAGCAACTATCAGGGTAATGAGGAAATGAAAACGACCACCTTAAGCTAGCTAAACTTGTAACATCACTACTGTTCTCTCTGACTAAATCTTTACATCTCATGAAATTTAATGCTGCACAGAAGCAATTGCACACAACCTCATGTAAAAAACCACATGACTTCAACTGTTGTTATGTACATCATGTCTCAGGCAGTGTAAAACCCTTACAGTGAGCATGGTGGGTAACCTTGTTTTCATGATACAGTCTGTAGTGGAAATGGAATTACCCTGGGTGGAGTGGCAATAAAAGAAATTGTGTTAATCTACCCAGGTAGTAAGTGAGTGTGGAAACCATGATTGCAGTTTCTCCTCTTTGTGTATTTTCTACAGCCACCATTTCATGAAGCTATTGACAAACCTTTTCTAAATGTAGGTTCATCCATCGGGTGAAGGTCCTCTTCTGAACCACTTCTCTTTCAACTGCAACACAGAGAGAGGAGAAAAAAGATTTCAGTCCTTAGGGAATATGAGCCATGGCCACAGTACTGTTAAGTGAGTCTGAAGAAGAGGACAAAAAGAAATTATCTCTTGCCAAAGGCATGTCCCCACATTGACAAACCAGCATGTTGTTGTTGTTTTTTTTAAATAGTCCCTAAATTTCAGGGCTAGATGAAGACAAGATTAACTTGTACCGGAATAATGGGAAGAGAAGAGTATGGAGAAGGAAAGGAACAGCTCATGATCCAAAGCCACCACATCATGTATGGCAGTCCATTGAACTGGGTCACTGGTGTTAATTGATTATGTGACTATAGACAGAAGTAGCAGAATGGATCCTGAAGGGTATAGGACGCTACTATCTGTTCAGATACGGCCAAATGCTGCAAAATTGACAGGAAGGAGCTTCACAGTACAGATGGATGAGTTGGGTTGCTTTTGCGGTATGTTAACATACCGTGAAAGCAACCCAAGCACTTCTCAAGGCAAGGAAAAGGAATATACTCTTAACTGCCAAGTCACCAGACCTGAACCCAATTGATGATGTTTTCCCATACTGAGGGCAGAAAGACCAACAAACAAAATCATGAATTGGGTTCAGGTCAGTCCAACTATTGATGAACCTAAACTGTATGTGCATTCACTTACACTACTTGATTACATCTCTGTGGCCAAAAGCAGGACAACAGGAAGTAGTGTGGGTAAGGTTGTAAATATAACCTGCTCTAGCCACAAGGTACATTTTAAAGTGTTTTAATAAACACATTACTTTCAATAACCTTTGTCAGTGTACTTACACTCACTCCTGTCTTATCTTCTTATATTATTTCTCCATAAAATAAGAATATAAAAAAATAATAATTCTTGAATGAGAGATCAGTCACAGATTCTGAAATAAGTGGGACAATGAAAATCCTGCAATTTATCATTTCAAAGTTCAATCAGGTTAAACTTGGCATGTAGGGAAAGAGATGGGTCAATTTGTGACTAAGAAGCAAACACAAGTATAGTTGTCTTGCCCAGCTCAAAAAACGAATGGGAAGAAAAATTCCACCTGCTGGTGCCATGAGGGAGATTTCAATCAAGCACAGTTTGTACACACCTACAGTCCTAAGTAGAGCTCAAATCTAGCACATTTTGTGAAAAAATCCTTTGCAGGTCTTCTTATTTTACAAACGAATGACTCCATGCAAACTATGATTAAAAACTAAAAAAAACATACATAATTTTGCATAGTTTGCCATAGTATGACAGTATATTAAATGGTAAGCAATACAGAACAGATGTTATTTTCTTAGAACAGTAAATACTTTTTTACCAAGAGTGCATCATAAATATGTAATACAAAAATGCCAGTTTTTAGAAAAGTATAAAAAACAAAATTTGAAAAGTCTGTTTAGCAGATTGATAACATACTAACAGAGTAGTACAAAGTTTATATCAGATATTGTTCTTCACTTATAAGTACAGGTCAAATTACAATGACATGGTGTTAAAGATTGCGAGGGGGACTACAGTATATTTACAGTCGACTTTCTTGGAAAACTCAATTTACTTCTTAACTTCCTAATACTGATGCATCAATTCATAATTATCATTGGTAGGTGTTTATTTCAGTGGTTCCCAACCTAGGGGTCAGGTACCCTCCCATCAGAAGGTAAATCTGAAGGGTCATGATGTAATTAGTTTGAGTGGAAAAATGGACAAAAACAAAGTTCTGATATATACATACATATATATATATATATATATAAATATATATATATCTGAGAGGTTTATAGAAGTCAATTGTTCTACCTGTTCCACCCCTGGTAGAACTGCTAACAATTTATAGTCAACTAATAATTATGAGTAGCTGTAAGATAAATGTAGTTTAGTAAAAGTACAACATCAGCCTCTGAAATCTACTAAAGTAGAAAGATGAAATATCAAAAAGTAGAAATACTCAAGTACAGCACAAGTATCTCAAAATTGTACTTTTATATAGTACTTGAGGAAACATACATAGTTACCATCCACAACTGCAAGCTGGTGTCTCTACTTGGCCATGTTTGCTTGCCTCAAAATTATTCAGCACCAACTCAGAGATACGGGGTCTTATTTGTTAATGTGAACACGTTTTTGAAACTGGTAATTATGGTTACTCAAATAGACATGAATACATGAAGTCTGTGTTTTTGTAGTTCAACAACATCAACGGAGTGGTGACTCTGGACTATGGTCAATTTCAGGAGGATATTTCAGGAAAACGTTAATGCATATCATATCATTATTTTCAGTTTATAAATAACAACTTAGAAGGCCCACCCATGACATGATGAAGCCACCAACATGCTTCACTGTAGGGAAGGTATTAGTTAGGTGATGAGCAGTGCCTGGCATTCACCAAACATAATGTTTGGAGTTCTGCTCAAAGGGTTTGTTGTCTCATCAGACTAGAGAATTGTTTTTTTTCTCATGCTTTCAGAGTCCTTTAAATGTTGTTTGTCAAATTCCAAGTAGGCTGTCATATTCCTTTCACTCAAATTAGCTTCTATTCAGACACTACATCCACAAAAGCATGATTGGTGGATTGGTGCTGAGGTAGTAGTTCTCCCATTTCTGCAGAGGACTTCTGAAACTCCATGACCATTGGGTTCTTGGTCACCTCCCTGACTCAGGCCCCTCTTGCCCTGTTACTCAGTTTTGCTACAGGACCAATGCCAGGCAGAGTCCTGGTGGTTCCAAACATTTCACAATCACTGAGGCCACTCTGCTCCTGGGAGCACTCAAAGCTTTATAATTGGTTTCATATCCATATCCTGATATATAACTCGCCACAGTTTTATTGTGGAGGTCAAGGCCACAGCAAAGGGTCTGAATATTTACGTATATGAGAAATTTCAGTTTTTGATTTTTCATAAATTTGCATAAATTTCTATAAACAGATTTTGTTCTTATTTTATGGTTTTATTTATTTATTATTTATTTTATTTATTTATTTATTTTTTTAAACTTGAAAGGATCTGGCACTCTACTAAACTGGAATAGGCCCACTTAGCCTGGCATAATAGTCTTAAAATTCACAGGGGGGTCCTCTGCAATGCCAGAACAGCCTATTACTCAGCTTTAATAGAGGAAAATAAAAAAAACCTTAAGTTTCTTTTCAGCACTGTAGCCAGACTGACTGAGTCCCAGATAGATTGACCCATGTATTCCTATAATTCTCAGTACCGACAATTTCATGAGCACCTTCAATGATAAATTCAAAAATATTAGAGAAAAAATTCACCTTCAGCTGCCCTCAACTGGCAATGATTTGTCCTCAAACACAGAAACCATAGAAACAGACCCAATATATACTAGGAGAGAAAGTTTCTCTCATATCGACCTTCACTAACTACCTTCAACGATTTCTTCATCTAAACAATCTATCCGTCTCTTAGCCCCCATTCCAACTAGGCTGTTTAAGGAAGTTTTACCCTTAGCACATCTCTTTTAGATAAAATCAATTGGTCCATGTACTGCATTACTTTAAAATAGCTGTAATTAACCCTTTTCTTAAAAAGCCTCCCCTCGATCCAGATGTTTTAGCCAACTATAGACCCATATCCAACCCTTCCTGTCTATCTAAGATCCTTGAGAAAGCTGTTGCCAACTGGTGTGACTTTATACTTAATAGAAGTTTATTTGAGGATTTTCAGTCAGGATTTAGAGGCATCATAGGACAGAGACAGCACTGTTCTTAGCTGGTTTAAGTTCTATCTATCAGTTCAATTTCAATTTTTGCACATTATTGATGAATCCTCCATCTACTCAAAAGTTAGTCACAGAGTTCAACAAGGTTCTGTGCTTGTACCAGTTCTATTTACCATATACATGCTTCTCTTAGGCAATATTATTCGGAAATACTTCATGAACTTCCACAGTTATGCAGGTTATACCCAATTTTACCTACTAATGAAGCACGATGAAACCAATCAGCTATCGGCTAAACTTCAAGCATGTCTTCAGGCTTGGCCCACAACACCTCAGAAACACATTATCTACTGATATACTTACTCTAGATGGCATTGCTCTGGCCTCTAGCACCACCGCTAGGAATCTTGGAGTTGTCTTCAATCAGGATATGTCCTTTAACTCCCAAATCAAATAAACTTCCAGGATGCCTTTTTTCACCAGTTTCTAGCACTCTTTCATTGCTCTGGACTCTAGCATATTCAAGTCCTTTTGAAATATCTGATTTCAGCTCTCTCCCAAGGTTATCAATGGGATTCATGTCAGGATTCACTGCTGAATCCATTTTTTCCCTTTTCAACCATTATTTTGTGCCGCTGGATTTGTGCTTTGGGTTGTTGTCCTGCTGAAAGCACCATTACCTTTTCCTCAAAACTAATTTTCTGACACTGGGTAACACATTTCTTTCTGAAATACCTTGGTAATCTTCTGACTTCCTCATTCCTTTGATACATTCACTGCCTCCAGCACCTGAGGCCACAAAGCAGCCCCACAGTATGAAAGAACCTCCACCATGTTTTATTGTAGCGTGGTCATTTCTTTATGGGCTTCATTTCGTCACATATAATCAAACTGATGAACTGCATTCACAGTGAGTTCTCTGGTTTCATCTGTCCATAGGAACATTATTCCAGAAAGACTGATTTATCTATAATTTTTTTTCAAACTTCCCTTCTTGTTTCTGTCTTTCAATAGTGGTGTCCTCTGTGGACTTTGCTTGTTGAGCCTTACTTGGTCTGCAGTGGATGGTATAGGTTGATCCCCGCCTCCAGATTATTTAACCTTATTAAACTTATTACTTATTCAAAAGTCTATTTTTAATTTTACCAACTGTCTTTGAACCATATTTGTGAAAGGATGCTTTAATAAAATCACATTTGTGAAATTAACAGTGCTGATTTCATACTTTCGATGAATACAGTCTCTTTAAACCACAAAATAGCCATCTTTTTATCATGAAACCCAAGAGTATAGGGATTTTTACTTGTACTTTCAGTCCAATGTTTAAATAAAAGGGGAGGCAGAGGACACCCTTTTTATACCACAGTGTTTAGCAGAGAGTGAACTAACTCTGAGTTCTGGCTTCCTGGTTGCATGTTAGAGCAATGAAGATGACTTCTCCTCTGATAGAACAGAAAAACCCTAAATGCAGATGTTCTAGAGCAACCTACACAAATTCTCTTTGAACACAGAAAGATGAAAGATGCTCCCCAGGAAAGTATTTCCTTTAATGATTCTTTTTGCTTTGTGTTTCAGGTCCTATTTCACTTTGTACTTCATAATCTGACTGACAGTATGACTAATTTTGTGTCTGAATGTGGCCTAAGTTAAGAGTTACCATATGAAAAGTAACAGAAGTGCTCTTTTTTAAAAAATATTAATTTATAGCTATTACAGGTGGATCTCTTTAGACTGCAGTGCTGCATCATCCAGAGATATTACATAACTGCAGAGTTCACAGAAAGGCTCATTCTCCTCTTGTCTCTTGGACTTACTTGTTTGGTGCCACTATTGTGTATGTCTGTGTATTTCAGAATTATAAGAAAATACAAATACATGTTTACAGTTGTCAGTTACCACTAATACCACTTAAACTGAATATTGTATTATTTTGACTAAAAAAATAATGAGATGGTTATTTTAATCATGAAATTATTGTTTAACATGAAATTAAATATCAAAATTCCATTGAGGAAAACAGTATAACAAAATCCTTGAATTTCTTAATTAATATACATACATCTATACATATATATACACATACATACATACATACATACATACATACATACATATATATACACATATACACATACATATATACACATATATACATATATATATATATATATATATATGTATATATATATATATATATATATATATACATATATATATATATATATATATATATACATATATATATATATATATACATATATACATACATATATATATATATACATATATATATATATATATACACACATATACACACACATACACATATATGTGTTTAAATATATGCATTAGACTACTACATTAAACTTTGCTGTTTTTTATATAATCATACACTTATTTTTATTTATTGTTAATATTTTCATATTCCAGTTAGGCTTGGGCTGTATCACAGTATTAAGTGTACCACAGTATTTAGACATCATGAAGGTATACTTTCCATATCGTCAAAAACATACAAATATATTCATTACGTTTGTCTTATGGGTAAAAAAACCTGGACGACTAGGTCTACGAGACCCATAGGCACTACTTCAAAGGATGATCCATTAATTTTCGTCTGGTAAACAAGTTTTGGCTAAGGATTTGATTGTGCTGAACTATCCACCCATTATTCTATCTTGTTCAGCAGATAGATTTGAAAGACTACCTTTATCCAAGACCGATATATGCCTGCTAATAAGAGTGTATCTCTTCCATTAGCTTTTTTATTTAAAGCATATTGCACTATATGCAACATTCTGAAATGACATTATGTCAGGCATTTAAGTTTCAAGTATTCCCTAAATGATTTCAAAGAAAAAAATGAAAATAAAAAGAATTCATCACATCAAGAAATTTGTCAGACAGAAGAATTATTTGGAAGTACAAACGACTGGCACTCTGGTCATTTTGCATTATTTAATTCATTCACAGTGCTACAACATATTAAAGGTCAAAAGCATTTAATACCCACAACATTTGACCACGTAATTGGTATAAGACTAAGCAGTTCTTAGGCACTGCTTTGTACAATGTCTTGTGCTTTCAAAATGTATATATTTTTTTCCTTTTTACATTGTGTGCCCCAGTGAAATGTTGGGAAATAGATACTTCCCAAACCTATTTCCGATTATATTATTATCTCTTAACATAATAATGAGGTGCTTATCAGAATTATTAAAATGATTATAACCAGTAATTATTAGAAAATTTAATAGGTTTTTATACAACTCATATACTTTATCATTATTTGCTGCTGTGATTGACAGTCAACAGTCAGGTCTTGTGATGACACCTGAACCAGTTGTGTTTGTTGATAAAGAGCCTGAGATTCAGTCAAAGGCTAAAAAAATCTATTATGTGGAGATTATTTTGTTTCAAAATAAACATTATCATTCAGAATCAACAACCTTCACAGTTCAACAAGACTAAAAGTGTAAAGCCTCACTAGTGGTTTTAGTAGTCCCAGTGTCAGAGGAAAGTAATATAATGCAACAACAAATTCATACGGAATAGCTCAATACTTATATGTTAAAAGACTACCAGGTAATGACATATTTGTTAACCGTATATTTCAATGATGAGACTTAAAATTTGGTTACACTGATATGAATTAATGTGATCTAACAGTGTAGCCTATTGTTTAGAAGAATGGTTAAGTGTGCCAAAGTCATATAGACACATCCAACTATTAAACCTTACTCTTCACACAAATACACATCAAATAAGCAAGACTATGATAGCATGGAGCTCAGGGGATATTTTATTCTACTCTCTCACCTATTACTCAATTTAGGAAAACAGATACCAAGCTGGAGCTGGAAAGCTATTCAGGAAAAAATTCAAACAAAACAGCTTACACAAAAATGATTAACTAAAAAGGACTGCAACCTACTTACTACACCATAATAGAGCTGCAGACAGCAATTCCCATAGATACATATATACATACACACATATATATATATATACACTTACACATATATATATATATATACATACATACATACATACACAAATATATATATATATACATACATACATACACACACACATATATATATACACATATATACATACATATTTATATATATATATATATATATATATATATATATACACACATACATACGTATATATATACATACATACACACATATCCTTGCACAGTTTTTCAAGGTGCCTGCCAGGGAGGTTGGTCCAAGCATTTTGTAGAACTAGGCTGTCTTCTAAGTGTCTTCTGTCTCTTCATGTGATCCCAGACTGACTCCATGTCAAGATCAGAGCTCTTTGGGGGCAAGCCCATGTATTGCCCATATACTGGTCTTTGAAGATAGCTCTTTATGAATCCAACTATAATGAATTTGTGACCAAGCTGATGCCTCCATGATGGTACTGCATTTTGCATCATACTGTATATTGAATTCATTTGATTAATCACTATTTTTGTTTTTGCCAGACGTGTAACATTTGACATCAAGATAGTGTGTGGAAATTATGTGCATAAAAAGGTTATTTTCAGTCAAAAAGTTAGATAGATGCTATTTGCCTCATTTGTTGTGTAGTGTTACCACAGGCCCTGTTAACTGTGATGTGAGCGGTTACAAAATCTGTGTGCCTGCCAAAGTTTACAGGACAGAGGGCTCTGGTTGGTGGCTGTCTCATAGTGACTTTAACAGTTGCTTCTGAGAATGACAGACTGAAAAATGATCTGAACACTAACCTGAGCTCTCTGTTTGTTGAAGATGTTTACCTCTGGTTGCAAGAAGTGAAGCCGATGGAAATGAGGAACACTGGTGACTCTACTGTGTTCTGTATGTCCTTGGCAAGGTAGTTCTGCTAGCTAGCCAGCCGTCTGGAAATACGGATCTGTTGGCCTGTTGTCTTGTTAAAACACAAATGGCTGGAGCAGAGGAATTAGCATACTGACTTTTCTGTGGTAAAACTGATTGTTAAACTGGATGTCTGCTCTGCTTAATTGGAACATGTGGTAATGACTATCCATGGTAGAGTATTTCTCACACAGCTGTCTTGCAAAAGAAGTTATAAAAAATGATGTTTCAATCAGGTTTTAGTTTTTAAAACATACGGTGGGTAAAATAAGTATTGAATACGTCACCATTTTCTCAGTAAATATATTTCTAAAGGTCTTATTGACATGAAATTTTCCCCAGATGTTGGTAACAACTCAAGTAATCCATAAATACAAAGAAACCAAAACAATAAGTTCAGAAATTAAGTTGTGTGTAATAAAATGGAATGGCACATGGAAAAGTATTGAACATGCTTACTGAAATCTATTAAATACTTTGTACAAAAGCCTTTGTTGGTTATGACAGCTTGAAGACGCCTCCTGTATGGAGAAACTAGTCACATGCATTACTCAGGTGTGATTTTGGTCCATTCTTCCACACAGTCTTCAAATCTTGAAGGTTCCATGGCCTCATCTATGAACTCTGATCTTTAGTTCTTTCCATAGATTTTCAATTGGATTCAAGTCAGGTGATTGGCTGGGCCATTCTAGCAGCTTTATTTTCTTTCTCTGAAAGCAACTGGCTGTATTTGGGATCATTGTCTTGCTGAAATGTCCACCCTCATTTCATCCTCAGCATCCTGGTAGATGGCAGCAGATTTTTATCAAGAATGTCTTGGTACATTTTCCATTCATCCTTACTTCAATTACATGAAGTATGCCAGTACCGTCTGCTGAAAACAGCCCCACACCATGATGGTCCCACCTCCAAACTTCACTGTTGGTATGGTGTTTTTGGGGTGATGTGTATTATGGCATCCAAAGAGTTCAATTTTGGTCTCATCTGACCAGACTATAATCTCCCAGTATTTCACAGGCTTATTCAAATGTTTAAACGAGCTTCAACATGCTTTTTCTTTAGCAATGGAGTCTTGCATGGTGAGCATGCATAGAGGCCTTGGTGGTTGAGTTCAGTACTTACTGTTTTCTTTGAAATAATTGTACCTGCTAATTCCAGGTCTTTCTGAAGCTCTCCACTAGCGGTCCATGGCTCTCGGACAACTCTTCTGATAATTCTTTTCTCTCCTCTGTCAGAAATCTTGTGAGGAGCACCTGGTCATGGCCAGTTTATGGTGAAATGATGTTCTTTCCACTTCCGTATTATGGCCCCAGCAGTGATCACTAGAACATTCAAAAGTTTAGAAATCCCTCTGTAACCAACGCCATCAGTATGTTTTGCAACAATAAGGTTGCGAAGGTCTTGAGAGAGCTCTGTGCTTTTACCCATCATGTCATGTTTCTTGCGTGACACCTTGGTACTGAGACACCTTTTTATAGACCATCAGTTGGGACTGATAGATTTCAGCTGGTGTCCTGGCTTTCCAGGCCTTTTTGTACTTCCCTTTCAATACTTTTTCCCTGTGTCATTTCACATTATTACACATAATTTATGGACATCTATGGTTCGATTTCTTGTATGTGTGGGTTGCAAAGGTTCTTGCTGACAAAAAAAAAAAAAAAAATCAAAATCTATCTTTGTGGCCATGGCTGGCCCACACATCGCTAACTAGAACTGAGAACACTAATATTTCATTTGTGTGTGCTAAAAAAATGTGAGGCAGTATAAACAATACTAGGGTCCTGGCACTGCCACAGCTGAATGGAATGCATCCATTGTTAATGTTATCACTAACCTGTTTTGGACTGTCAACAAATATTCTAAATTCAACGATGTAATCAAAATGTTACTCCATTGTGAAAAAAACAAAAGCAGCCTTACCACAGCTATCTGCCGTGTGAGTTCTTAGGTGCACTGAAGGCACTGCATGACACATGGTAGTCACTTTCATTAGCCAAAAATAAAATGTTGAATTATTCACTCATTTCACAACAACTGTGTAATATTGATGGCAGAGAGCTCACAACCCAACTCAACCAGAAAGAGAGAGAGTGATATGCACTCTGATCAATCTAAAAAGCTACCTTTGGTATTACTTCAGTTTTTGTTCAGTAGATGGCAAAGCTAGAGAACCTAAAGATAAAGTTGTACGCAAGCTGCAGTTAGTAATGATTATCCATATCAACCTTTGTGCCAATCAAATTAGTAGTTGTCAAGATACTGTTCTCTGCAATACAGAGCAGGCATATGGATAAATTGAATGACATTTCAAAAATAGATGATTATTCTGACAAAGCATGTGTCAGGGTTCCAGCCACAGGCCACTAGGTTTTTGTTTTCTCTTTCTCCTTTCCCCTTCCCTGTATTGCTTTCCTCTCAGTGTGAATGGAGGGCGTGGCTCACCTATCCCGGCAGCTGCAGAGGAGCACACCTGCACCTCATTTCACTAATCATCACATCAACATACAGCCTGGTCTACCTAACACTGCAGTGCCAGACTGTTACACTACAGTGGTAGTCACTCTCCTGGCCCCCTGGAGTTTCTAGTGCTTTCTAGTTGATTCTTTCATGTTTGCTAACTTTCTGCCTTCCTTGTTTAGATCTCCTGTGCTCCTCAACCACATTAGCTGTTCCCAGTAGATTCCAACTTCAGGTCATCACTCTCCCTCCTCTAGACCGGCTCCATGTTCTCCACCACCACCTACATGTTTTCCTGTACTCCCAATAAACCATCTTATACTGCATCCCTGTCTTGGTCTCAGCATGATTACAAAAACTGACTCCAAAAGCCCTGCACTTAAATAGAGTTACCGAGCAGTTATGAGAGAGTTCAATCAATAACAGCCACCAGTCTGTTTCGTGTCATTCTCACCCACCAATGTTCATTTACAGCTACAGAAATAACCATTACCAACATACACTTTTCTCTTTTTACTGTATGTTCAAACAAATGGCTCACTCAACATTTATTTATTCATTTTATTTATTTATTTATTTATTTATTTATTTATTTATTTATTTATTTATTTCAAACAACCTAAACTTCAAATCAAACAAATAGTTCACCTCAGGTCATTTTTTTGTGTGTGACCATTGAGTTTGTCATATGACTAACATCATGTACAACTGTTAGTGATGTCTATAAACTAATAGTTGTATAGAAAGCATTTTAGTGGTAAGTGTCTACAAAAGACTGGATGGAATGAAAACTGAGACAACATGTAGACCAGTCACCATCCGAGCAGCTGAGGTTACTTATTAAGCTTATCTTTTGGAAAGGGTTAATAAGTTATGGAACGAGGGGTAAACTAAACAAAAAAGCAGTTTAAAAGACAGAGTGAGGATATTTTAGAAACCTTTCCTTGAGTTGACATGTTGGATTGCTCCCATCATCACACTTAAAACACAGCAACATCACTGCACAAAATCTGACAGGCTATAAACAAATCAACATTTCAACCAGATGATCTAGACCCCTTTTTTTTGTTTATATAATGTAACAGAGAAAGGATTTCTTTTCCAACATGATCATCTCACTGCATGTTTGTTTTCTATTGATAGGAATGATGGTTTAACTACAAAAAGAAGACCAAATTTGTATAAAAGCCACAAATTCCAAAATGATATGTTACGACATTAGTATTGCATGAAAAAACAAAGCAACTTCATTCAGTCCTTTCAGTGAAACCACAGTGTTGACATAATGCAACACATCATGCTACACAGCAATCTCATGCAAAGCAAGCAACGTGACGCAAAGTGGTGGAGCGCACAACTAAGTGAAGTAACACTTTACTCTCCTCATCATGATGTACAGTGGCACATAGAACCATGATGGCAGCCTTATCAGCAAATCGCAGCAGTAAGGTAACATAATACAATGTAACCACAAGCTGCGCTATATAGTTAAGCAACATAATGTAATGTAAATCAATCTATGCAAGCACACAATCCTGTTAGATTACATTGTAAGCTAAATGGAGTATTTGTATGGTTTACCTCAGAATCAGCACAAAAGAGAATAAAATGTTTATTTGATAACTTCCATGGTTTTAATATCCAGTCTCATAATATTATAAGCCTCTGTACAGTATTCTGGGATGTGACACACCTTCAAATTCATTGATCTATTAATCTGTCTGATATCTATTTGTCAAAATGAGACTTTCAGGATCTTACCTCCATTGTCTTTTTAATACCTTTTTTAAAACATGCCTACATCAACAAAGCTTTGTGTATGTCTTGGACAATGAGCTGACTGCAGCCTCAACACCTTAACAATGTGCTGGAAGAACCTTGTGGAGGGGAACAGAGCTGGACAATAACTGCATTACTTACGTCTCAGTTGTTTCTAAAGCTAAGTTTAGAATACTATGGAGTAATCACAATATTTATTTCTTTCTTAGAATCATATCTTTATAGTTGCACAACAGAAACTTGATCTCTGCCTGTAATCTAGTCAGCATAGTTGTGTAATCACTGGTCAGTGCCCGGATGAAAATGCTTGTCCTTGTGTCACTGTCCCTAGACCACTCACTTCCCTCTTACACTATAATCACTGAAATGTGTAATGTGTCTTGTTTGTTACAATCACCATTTTAAAAATATTTAATGGGATGAAGGGTCTATTAACAGCGACACTAAAACAAAAAAAAAAAGATTTGCAAACTAATTGCTTCTTTGCACAGAAAAATGTTACCTCTTGTTTATGGTTTAGAACATTGAAGGACATCTCCACTGTAGCAAGAAAAATATGTTTACAAAAAATGCTTTATCTGCTTATCATTTATATGTTCACTAAGTTTATTTACTCATGCTAGTGCAATAATTATGACAGGAGCAAAGGAGGAAGTCAAACTGTATATAGAGTGATAAGGTCCGTGTAAGGAGTAGGGTCAGGGCGGCAGTACAGGACTTTGACACAGCCTGCTAGTTGTTTCCTGTGTCCTATTGACTGTTCCACAACCTTTATTACTGTAAATATGACAACAAAGGGCCTTTTAATGTTAATGAAGTACATATTTCAAACCAAACAACAATATTTTTCTAAATCAAACCAGGTTGACTTTTCGCCTAAATCTAAACAAACCCAAAAAGCGTGTTCGTTATTGTAATCATGATACAAAAAGTCTGTATGGGATGAGTCAGAGGCTAGGGCCAAACAATCTATTTCATTGTTTAGAGAAGTTGTCGCACATTTAACCACACAAAGATGCTAGAAAATGCGGATGTCCTTTTCCAAGGGAATAAAGGCTTGGCTAAAGAGGGGTAAGACTGTAATCAAAAGCAAGAATAGTAAATGAACCCAAAATGAGATGATATATGGGTTAATGCTAACATTCATAAGCCATGAAAAACTGCAACAAACTAACAGTGTTCACTACGATTTCCACCAAGCAGCAAGAGCGTCTGGATGCAGTTTTGTGGCTAACTAGATTCTTTAAATAACTTTGTCTTGAGGTTATTTCATTCAATCAAAATAGACATATTTTTTTCAACAAAACATGGTACCCAATATTTTCTCATGTGTTGCGGTTATGATTTAATGAAATCCAAGTCCAGAATGAAAACACTATGATATTGTGCTGAGGTTGAAATCTATTTTTGCTAAATGCACACAGCAAATTACCAAAGGAAAGAAAATTTTAATAGTATTTATTTTTCTGCCATGAAAAAAAATCAGCGTTTATCAGATATTTGGTAGCAACTGAAAATGTTAATACTGTAGTAGGATGTCCTCTATTCAGTGTGCTACGCAAACTGAAAGCATGTTTCTTAGCAACAGCAGCTCTCAGCTGTGACTCACCAGATGCCATTGGAAATTTTGCCAACATTTGGATTTCTGATGCCAAGATATGAACGTAAATCCAAAAAAGGTAAGATTATAAAACAAAAACTCTTCAGATCAGCTCCATGTATGAATATTTTCAACAGTCTATAGTTGAAAGAAAATTAATTAAAGTTGAGGTGTTTTATCCTCAGAAGGACCAAATATCATTAATAAATTTTTCTTGAGCTTTTTTCTTTCTGAACTGTTTCACTGACTGAACTGAGACCCCAGCACAATACACATAGGCTGATGTCATCTTGTGTCATATATCTTCCACACTGTAGCAGCTTAAACAAACTGGCAGCTTCTCAAACAGAGGATCCTGGGTATGATCTAACTGATACACAACACATTTTGTGTCCAGAAATGAGTTTCAGGAGGATGTTTTTGGCTAAAAAATAAATGGATTCTCACCAAGTGCTTAAAGGTAAACTGAGCATTGTATGTGCACATAAGCAATAATGCTAAAAAAGCAAGGTGAAACATCAGGAAATAGAGGCACAGCAGCTCAGGTTGAATCATTGGAAAGTTTTAAAGCAATCCCCGGTGGGTGTCTATTTTCTGTAGTGCTTATACCTACGCAGTGAACCTTGCGTGGGTGCCACAGGTCAACCTGAGAGCTCATCTCTTAGAAACAATCTGTGGTGAGGAACATGGCACTCTGTCATCATTGTTAACCCTTTTGAGAGCAGCTCTGCATGTGTGTGTGTGTGTGTGTGTGTGTGTGTGTGTTGGGCCATTTCTCTGGTACATAAGTGCATCTCATAAAGAGCACCTTTCCAGACCAATCACAGACTAGAGACAAAGAGCTACCCCAGGCTATGTCACCCACTGGTAAAAGTTTATCTCACAATATAATCAGTGATCTCTTAAAAAGAGCCAAGTTATTTTTAGAGGGGGCAAAGAGCATGGCTATATAAAAGAAGAACTTTTCAGATTTCTTTGTGAGCAGTTACCCTGTGTGTAAAATACCTGGTGTGACATATGGCACATGTGTCTTCTCCATTTCAGCATCAGTAAACCTGTGATCAGTCTACAATGTCTTTTAAAGAATTCCATGCGTGCGCATGTTTCAGAATTACTTAAAACTGGCTTGACATAGCACCTGTTCAGTCTGGCTTGGCCTTCGGGAATTGGAAAAAGCCAGGATACTCTCAGCAGACTAAGTCAAGCTGCGCAATCATCCAGGATTTTTTTTTAACTCTACTTTTGTGAAATAGCCCTTGGTGTGCAGTTTGTGTATGTTTGTTTGATATATATATAGTGTCTTACTTTGCTTTCCTCTGCATTCCGTTACCCACTGTGAGCTACTCAGATGGAGTATGTAATTTGACAGATTTGTTCCCTGTTTTGCATTATTTTAGAGGCAGTACACATGCAGAGTAATGAAAGGGCCTCTGTATTCTTTTCGTACAATTTACCAACATAACGTACATGCTCTTACGAGTGTGTTAGTGTGGTGGTGTCATTCAACTATCCAGTCACTGCAGGAACGAGGGGAACCATATCCCAGTGTTTTCAGTTGAGGTGAGGATCTGCTGTATGATCATGTGTCCCTGAAGGAAAGAAAAGACTTCTGATAAGGACGCCTTCAAAAGACACTACTGATCTCATCAACTCCTCCACATAAACCAGGGGCTTATTCATCATCTGCTTGTTCATCATGTGGCCTGTTAGCCCAAATTTCAACACACCTACATAGAAAAAGTTTGTATCTCATGCACCAGTTTCAGTTCAGGGCTGTTATAAACTCTGAATATATCGCCTGAATGTTTTCCAGAGTACATACAACAGAAGTGTAGATTGTTAAATGTGTTTTTAGTCACCTAGGTATCTATTGGCCTCTATTATAACCCACTGTTTTTGAAAATCCACTTGCAGAGACTTGAGGGGACTACAGCACATGTCTAGAAGGTACATTATAATGTTTACTCACTGTTTTAGTGTATTAGCATGCTAACATTTGCTAATTAAGATTGACCACTGCATTGGAAGGCACAAACTATTGAATATCACACAGCCAACTGCCATCAATCTATGGTATTATGATTCAACAATTGTGGAGCTCTACATACAATATATCCACCCTTATTGCACAAGTGTACACTGTATTACAGTATATTACTCAGCACACACTATAGCTATGGGTCTATCTTTGGTCTTTCTTTTTCTATTATTGATGGGGGGGGTGTTTCATTTTTTTTTTTATACTTTATGTAGGCTTTGAAGTTATTGTGCAGAATTGTTTTTATGATTCATGTGAAGTGGCTGCTTCAACACTGGAAATTACCTTTTGGGATTAATAAACTATATCTATCTATCTAGCTGTCATTTAAAGGAGCAGTTCAAATACATTTCAGCAGTTATTCACGCTCAGCTAAAACAAGTTTCTTTGTAATGGGGGGGGGGGTGACATATAAATTATACCAATTCAACTTCATTAATTTGCTTAAGCGATGCTGTAATGTATTAAATGTTAAAGCAAGTTATCATTTTTAAAAAGAAGAAATATTTTCAGTATCCTTTATGATACAACATAATTTTATGGGCACTAGGATTTCTTAAAGTGTTTTTATAATGTGTGCAGGCCGCCACGCCTGAAAATAAAGACCATCACCACAAATACCGTATTTCGTCAAAAAATTTTTTTTTTTTTTGATTTTATAAAATCATATTTATTGAGGACATGGCTGCTTGTTTAGACCATCATCTGCTAACTAAACTGATCATTAGACAAGATGTGTCAGAATCTGTGAGGCCTACCACCTCAGGTAAACAATTTGTTGGGAGAAAAAAAAATACACTGCATTTCACAAGCAAAGTGAGTTGGAAGGAAGGCAAGGCAGATTTTAAATGTACCTTTGGTCTTATAGGCAATGAGTACTTCAGAAACCCCACTAATCAAACCAAAACCTTTTGAGACAACGGCATCAACACCTGAGTACCAACTACAGAACCTACTATTAGACTACCCCTGGACACAAGCCCTCGTGAACTAAAGCTACTGTGACTGCTATTGTAATTTGTAAAAGGTAAATGATCTGTACTTATATAGCACTTTTCTAGTCTTTTTGACCACTCAAAGCACATTTACACTACTGTCAGATTCACCCATTCAGACACACATTCAAACACACATTCTATATACACACATTCATACAGGCAATTTGGGGCTCAGTATCTTGCCCAAGGACACTTCAACAAGCAGACTGGAGAAGTCAGGATCAAACTGCCAAATTTAGGCTCAACCAAAGATTTTGAGAAAACATCTAAAAAGTCCTGCCCAGTTCTGGAACAAGATTCTTTGGACAGATGAATCAGATATTAACTTGTACCAGAATGATGGGAAGAGAAGAGTATGGAAAAGGAAAGGAGCAGCTCATGATCAAAAGCCATCACATCATCTGTCAAACATGGCAGAGGCAGTGTTATGATATGGGCATGTATTGCTGCCTATGGAAATGGGTCACTGCTGTTCATTAATAATCTGACTGCTGGTAGAAGCAGCAGGATGAATTCTGTGTGTATCAGTGTATAGGGCTATACTATCTGTTCAGATTCAGTCAAATGCTGCAAAACTAATAGTGTAGATGGATAATGACCTAAAATATACTGTGAAAGCAACCCAGTCACTTCTTAGGAAAAAAAAAGGAAAATCTTCAATGGCAAAGTTGGTCACCTCAAACCAATTGAGCATGCTTATTTCTTACTGGAGGTACCCTAAAACAAACAAGCAGCTACTGAAGGTTACTGCTGTAAAGGTCTGAGAAGCATCTCCATTGAGGGAATTATTTTGAATTGTTCTTGTTAAATCCATTGTGGTTGTGTACGGAGGCAACATTGCTAAATTTGTGTCACTGTCCAAATATTCATGAACCTAACTGTATCTGCAAGACTTTATAGAAGCTTTGCCCAACAAAAAACTCAACAGTATAGAAGCAGAAACTCAAGAGAGCTGGTTTTACAGCAAGGCTGACAAGTGGCATTTATGTGATACCTAACCTGTATTGACTTTATTTCTCCCAACAAGTTATCCCACGATTAGCTCTTTGTCCAAAATACAATCAGTCAGACAAGGAGGAAAGCAAACTCTGCTACCATTACTTTAGTTATCAATTTGGCATTCTCTCTTCAATGTAATCCAGCGACCTTTCTATTCTTGAAAGTATCACATTTTGGAAATGTTCTTAGTCCTAGAATATGCATGACGAATATGCAAAACATCAATGGTTTGTAAGTGTGGCATTTAAAACTGTAAAGGGACATGCAACAGAAGTAATCCTGGCAGCAAAGAACAGCACAACTCCCATTGTAAATAAAACACATTGCAGTGATATAATCTAATAATCACACTTGCCAATGGAATGAAGGTTCTCTTACTGACGATTAAATTTAGTGACAAAATGGCACACGCAAAAGTAGCTGGCTAGGCTTCTGCAGAATGTATGTTAACACAAACTAAGACCAATGTTGCAGCAATAAAGGGGTATTTTACTTTTTTAAAATAAGATAATGGAAGCTTCTTTGATGCTGCTTGAGTTGGGTCTACTTAATTATACAGTATTTTTGCCTTTTCCGAAAATATAGGCCGATATACCTAGAAAGCTTCTGTGATAATATTTGTCTCTAAATGTATGAAACTTTATCCTAAAGGTTTATTTCAAACAACACTCTAAAGAAAAAAACTACATTATCATTTCCCCCACATTAAGGTGCAATTTAAGTAATTCATGTAGATTTTAGTAGTGATTAAATAAATGAAAATTAAAAACATAGATAATGACTACATTTTAATGTAGAGTGACATTGGCCAAATAATCAGCTATCTGCTTTTCCTGCTCTATTATATTGGCCTTTTAAAATTCCCTTCTGCTCAGAAATATTCATTAAAACCCAGAATTGCTGTAGTTAATGCCTCTCCAATGATTTTGTATCATTAACCAATGTTTATTTTAGTTTTGTTAATCTGATTCAATAATTCTGATTTTATCAGAGTATCAGTCTGTTACAAATTACTTGAACATTTATTTTTAGTAACCCTAGGGAACTTTGTTTAGAGCCACACTCAAACTGGATTTTTGAGCGGATATCAGTATAAATAAATTCAAAATATGGATAAATAAATAAATAAATGTATAGACAAAATTAAGATTCATGATTTTAGGGCAAGTCACATCCTAGAACTATGTTTTGTTTTGTTTTTGACCTTAAAAGAAATTTTGACAAAGGTATGTAGTGAACAGAAGAATTTATTGTTTAAAAATACACTTCTCGGTACTCTCTGGCAGACAAGCTATGCAATGGAGACAGACTATTTCTCAAATACTATGAAGACATTTTTACCGTCAATGTTCTGTAGTTTCGTGTTACCTATCAGCCAAGATTTATGCTAACATTACATATCAGCTAGTATATACAGGAGCTTCAGAATGTATTCAGACTCCTTCACTTTCCATACGCTTTGTGTTGTAGGTTTAACTTTAAATGGATAAAAGTGCCAGTTTTGCCCATCTGTAACCCATAACAGCAAAGTGAAAACTTATATAAATTCACAACATTCACAAAAGTATTCATACTCTTTGCTGTGGCACTACAAATTGTGTTCTGGGATCTGTCTGTAGTCAGACCGGAGACTTGGGTGATGGTTCACCTTTCAGCATGACCTCAGGCACAAAGCCAAAACAATGCTGAAGTATCTTCAGGACAAGTCTCTGACTGTCCCCGAGTGGCCCAGCTAAAGTCCAGACTTATAAACCTCATAGCTGGAGATGGCAGTTAACAGATGCTCCCGTTCCAATGTGACATCCTTTTAATATGTGCAACTTGAGAAGATCTGCTGGGAAGAATAAGAAACTGTCTAAATAGGGTTTCTGCTAAGCTTGTAAATTCAGAAGACTAGAAACTATAACAGCTGCCAGAGGAGCTTCTACAAAGAACTAAATGAAGGGTCTAAATACATTTGTAAATGGGAGATTCTTGATTAATAGAATTACAAAAACTTCTAAAAAGACTTTTTCACCCTATTATTGTGGGTTATAGATAGGGATGATCCTATTGACTCATTTCCATGTAAACTATATAGGAATTTAAATTTAGACTACTCAACTAATCTAAAAGTAAGAGAACTCTCTTAGAAAAGAGTTGAAATTGCCTACCTTTTTAGACTGACTAGGATCACAGCATCTGTGGGTAAACAATGTCATATTGGTTTGCTTAGTGTGGCTAACATTAGCAATGCTAGCACCAGCAGCATTTTTTGCAGATTAAAATCCACATGCCTGTGCTGAAATATGGTTATGCATTGCTGCGGTCGAGTGGTTATATGCCAGTTTATTCTGACACAGGTTACAAACAACTTTATATTCATTTTCTCGATTAAATACTGCCAAACCACGCTGTATTACAGAATATCATCTGTCTCTCTTTTACCCTTTTCAACATCAGAAACAGAAATTTGAAGTCTCCAAGCCCAAGCAGAAATAATTGATGATAACTGATGATGTCATCAAAAATTAGCATTAAACTAAAATATTTCTCAATATCAATCCAATCAGAATCTATGGTACTTTTCTAACTTGATACAACTGCTATTTAAAATAGCAGAATGTAGTACTGAGCAAGTGCAGTGCTTGTGCTCATACCAATAATCTTAACTGCACTCAGAGAAACCTGCATCCCAAAGAGGTGGGTGGCAGCATGGTGTGTGTGTGTGTGTGTGTGTGTGTGTGTGTGTGTGTGTGTGTGTGTGTGTGTGTGGAGAGGGACAAAGGGAGAGAGGAGAGGGCTGTGTGGGATGTGGGAATATTCAGAGACTGAAATGCAGAGGGAACTGCTCTCCCTCTTTTCTTGTCTCATCATACGTTATGTAACAGCCCCCAGGCCACTGTTTTAAAGCACTAGCTGCTCTTCCAGCTTTCATCCAGAGAATTAAAGCCACTCATCAGATGGCTTTGGCTCATCTGTGACTTTTGCAGAGAATACAGACAAAAGCACTAAACCTGTGAATCTTTTCAAGAGGCTTGGAGGATCAAAATTCATAGGAAAAGCTCAGTTTAATGCAAAGGAGGAATGTGCAGAGCTGAAAAGCCTTTTGTATCTAACATATATGTAGAATCTGCAGCTTATGCATTAGTGCACATACTCCAGCAGAGGTAACACAGGTTTACGGCTGCTGTAGTATGATTAGCACAATTGTAGGAGCCCGAAACATTTGAGCTCCTATGGCCTTTGTCAATCCAGTGCATCATGGTAAAAATTTGATACTTCCATGTCATCTGGCTGTAAGAGGTAGCGGAGTTTATATGAATTAATAGAATGCCCAATTACTGTTGAATTACTGCAAGTGTGCAATGCATGACTGCAGAACTGCACTGAATAAAACAGCTAATGCCAGTTTATTACAACATCTGTCTTATTATTGCAGTTTTGACCATGATTACTATTGGTTGTAACGACACTGTACTGACCAAAATAATTGCTGAGCTCTAGAAAAGTCAAACATCCCTTAAGTCCAGCAGGGCAAACTTCAGAAATCAGGTGAGTGCAGTGTTATAAGTGCCACTGGGAATACTTGAAAAACTATGAAAATAAGACCTAAGTTGCTATAAAGCAAAATTATCCTTTTAAATTGTACAGAAAACAGGGAAGTCACTTACAATGTGTGTGACATTAGATTTTGGAGTTGGGTTTCTGGCCTCCTAGTGGTAAAAACAAAAAAATGCAGCTATAACAAGATTACATCAAAACCTGACTTAATTGAGGATATAGCTGAAAACTGTTGTGGAACTGCTGTAAAAAACTACTCTCAATGGATATTAGCTAAAGCCTGCTCAAAAAACAGTTAAATGACATAATATGTCAATTAGCATATTAATTAAGTCATACATAGTATTTGCATCCTTCCTAGTGTATCAGCTGGTTTCAGCCATTTATCTGTTTATTTCTCTCCTAATCGCTGTGCTTACATATACAGTAATTTAATACAACTGAATTCCCAATAAAGCCGTGCTCATTGACATGTTTTCCTGTTTCTGTTGTCCGTCAACGGAACAAGTATGAAATAGTGACTGAAACGTGGTCCATTAAGACTAAATGTCAACCAGCACACATCTCTGTAGCTGTGGTTTGGTAGACTGAATGAGTTGAATAGACAAATAGGGAAAGCCTGACCTCATAACTGCTGTGCAATATTGAGGACTATGATCTATGGAATGTAGCTAAGGTTTGTCCAAAAAGTGGCTAGATTTTGTTACTAGGTTCTTTGGTGAATAAGTCACTAAAAAGATCTGAAAAGTCAGTAAATCTAGCAACTAAGAAGCTAAGTTGGCAACACAGCCCACTGATGACCTAATAGAAACTGTTCATGGCATTTTATTTTTAAAGAGCAGCAGCAAAAATGGAAACTAACAATGAGCAAGCCAACTGATGGTGAAACTTCATCACTGAGTTACTCAGTCAATCAGTGACAGACATTCGTAATTATCAGGCTGAGCCCATTGTGGCTATCCAGCCCAAAACTTCTCAGCTTGAGGAAATTTTTTTTTTAAAAATCCGTGCTATGATTTTACACTGTCACATTAGTGTGACTAACTAACTTAGTGTTACTAACATGCCTGACTTTACAATCTGCAGTGACAGGAGCGTCATGAAAATTGCAAGTTAATATTTTATTACGAAAATACTAATATTTGGTTATTCTTGATGGATGTTAGTAATGTCATGATCTCTGAAAAGCAGGCTTCTATTTAATGTATCATCTCAGCATGCTTCTACACTATTCTTCTAGTATACTCTGCCAACACATAATATAAAGTGTTGGTTTGAACGCATCAGGGTAAGTCTGTCTGTTACAGGCTTAGGGATGAAGTGCGTTAGAGCTGAACAAAGCTGTCCTTATCACCACACTCATTAAATCAATTACTTCCACTTTAAAGAGCAATTGTTGTTAGTCTGCTCCTCTAATCTTTATAAAGCCCTCTTTGGCAAACTGGCAACTCTTACAGTATATTCCCACATTTACAGGATAACTCCAGCTCAAAGTAGAGCAGAGAGTTGTCAATATGTAATAACACCAGACCACTTAAAGGTGATGTTATTGGTACACTACTTGTTGCTAATTATTTAAATGTTGGCCTGTATAATTGTATTCCCACATGGTCTGTACACATGTATCAGAATCAGAACATGCTGGGCAGTCTATATATATCTCATCAGGCCTAGGAACACAACGGAGTCCCCAGGAGGAACAGGAAAACATTACTGGGGAGAGGAATGAACTACCCTGCTTAACCTACTGCCACCATGACACGACTCCAGATAAGTAGCAGAAATTGGATGGATGGATGCTGTCCCTGGACTTTACCAATTTCTGGTTCATTTATAGTACTATATTGCCAAATATTACTAATGAATAACAAAACTTTTATAAATTAACTTTTCCTATCTGGGCTGATTTGTTTGGTCTTGCAGACGTCACAAGAAATGAACAATTCTAGAGTAAACTAAACACAACAGATTGACTAAACAGTGGTGCAGATAATGTCGCCATAGTTACTTTCTCATTGAACACTGTCACAAGTGTTCGTAACACACAGGTTCTCTTAGAAGAACCCTTAGAATCCACTTAACCATGACCTGTAGTATAATTGGGTGCATAGCTATAGATATTTTATAGTCAATTACTGATATCTGAACCAATATTTGCGTTCTGCCATCCATACTCAATATTAACCAATACTATGATTAGTTTTGTTTTCTGGGTTAATAAGATTTATTGATACTAATGCCATTATCCAAACTTGTTATCATTACAGTTCTTTACCAATTTCCTTAAGGATCAATTTCATTTCTGGGGAAAAAAGTAGGCAAGGACAAGGATATAAATATCAGGAAATGTCACACGACTCTTATTTTATTCAAATACAAGAGTGTAGGTAAACAAGCAGATTGTGTTTTTACTGTTAAACAACTTTTTTTCTGTCTTCAGAAGATGGGTATGTATAGGTCTGACAAGTACAAAAACATTGCTTGTGTGCGGTTGTGTTTGTTTGTGGCCTAAACCAGGTCAACCAAATGGATATCAAGAGTCTATCATCCATGACGAGTAACCAAGCAGCTGCCTGAGCCACATGCTGGGGAGATCTGGGTGCTCCTTTCAGGTATCTTTTCTGGCCTGTTCTGTTCTCACCATTCATGGTAAGATCACAGACATAGGAAACCCCAACATTTTACACTCTACTCTTCGGAAAGGAAATCCCACAAAAAGAACATGTTGAATATACTGTGGTTTTGCATGATACAGCATGAAAATAAAATGCTTGTGTCTGCCCATTGTAAAAACACTATTGGAGCTATTTCGAACTATCCTTCCAAAAGCTTTCACAGACTCATACTGATATAAAATACAAGCATTGAGGAACTTTATGAATTAATGGATTTTCCCCAGTATAGAATAGTTGCATGACTTAAGGTTCTTCATAAACAATGTATATTGCTTCAGATGCTGTACATTAATTTATTTGATTTTCTGTCAATTCACTGATCAATTAATCTAAGTAATTTTTTTAGTTCTAAAATGAATGTCTTGTGCTTCCAAATTAACTTTTGGGCTTCGATTTCTAAACAGCACGGTAGCAGACACACTGTTTGCAGTCCTTGTTCGTTACTCACAACGTGCACTTCATGATTTATCCCCCGTACAGACTGATATGGAGCTCTCTGGTAAAATGCAGACCATTTTGGGAGAACGATGTTTCACTGTGCACGAAAAGAATAACGAACACTATCAAAAGTTCCCAAAATCCGAAAGCGATTGGGAAGTAACTCGCAGCACAGTTTGCGGTGAAGTTGTGCATGCGTGGCCAGGCCACAGTGAGCTCCCGCAGATCTCCGTGTTATTAAACAGCGGTATTATCACTAGAACCAGTCAGGCTGCTCCTACCTTGCAAGTTTTGCACTCGGATGTCGCTGATCTGTCCGATTAACTCCTCCCGCTCGAACCAGTCTTCCCACTCGTGTCCAGCCATCTGGAGCAGCGGGTAGTGCTGCAGGATCCTAGACAGGAACTCGGAGAGCTTCCGCGACTCCAAGAGGATAAACCGCTTGCTGCTGCTGCTGCTGCTGCTGCGACGGCCAGGCAGGCTGTCTATTGTCCGGGCAGCCGACCGGGGGCCATGCGAGCTGCGAACTCAGGTTGACGATGGGAGGCTTTCAGCTACTGACCAGACATCGCTGGTGTTTACTGCGGATTTCTTCGAGTTACGGTGCAACGACGGCAGCGATGGAGCTCAGGGAGATAAGCGGAGAGGCGGAGAGCAGGAGAGGAAGGAGCTGCAGCACCTGGTTGGTGTTTCCGAGGTGGGATGGAGCTGCTCTAGTTCCCGCCCATCTCTCTCTCTCTCTCTCTCTCTCTCTCACTTGTTCATACGGCCACACACAACCCCATTGAACAGCAGGGATGCAGGAGAAGAAGTGGTAATAATTAGCATCATTCAAAAAAAACAACACATGGGTTTGCACATAGTTTTTTCATTTTATTTTGTACGTATTTCCTCATTTTCTAGAAATTGCATTCGATTTAAAAACCCAACTATACCATGTAGTAATGTCCCTCATGTATCATTCTAAATTCTCAATTGTTACCAATATGATACCAACTCAGAACAAATATCTAAACCTACGTTTCTTTTTCTCTTACCTTACTTTGATGAAAAAATAAATGTCTAAATGTATATTTTTTTCAGCTCTAGGTTTTAAAACAATTAATCGATCAATAGAGATTAAGGATGTTTTCAAACAAATAGCAACCATGATGATGAAGGTCCTCTAGCCTGAAGGAAATACCTTAACTCAAACCATGATCTTTTCATAAATATAACCATGTAGTTTTGATGCCTCATTTGAACCAAACTGAGATTGTACCAAAACATTAAGGTAGACTAAGGTTCATTGCGTGTGCTGTTAGTATGCTCCTAGGAGTCACAGAAGAGAGTAGGGATAAGTGACATATATTGTTGTGTAGGTTGGAGGACTTGCTGTTTAAACCAAAGCCACCAGAGAGAAACATTCTGTCTAAGGGAAATACAGTCTCAAGATGGAAAAATATGATACTGATCATGAACTAGCTGATCAAAAAACATTACAAGTCTGACCAGTTATTCATCACCAGATGCTGGTATTGTCATAAAATGTCACACTGGTCAAACTGAGCCCATGTGACTAGCCAGTCTTGGTTTGGTCCTGTTTCAACCATAGATCGAAAAATGTACTTGCTCATAACCACATGGTCAAAAAATCACAAAAAAAACAAAAAACAAAAAACAAATGAATCTTCTCACAGTGTAAGTTGCAAATGTAATAGAGATTAAAAAGATATTCAAAGTATACTGAAAATAACCTTGTAATGTGCTCTTATGGCGCAATTGCTGGTCATGGAGTCTGTTTAGTTTGCTCTTGTCCTTGGCAGGTTATGTAACAGTCATTTATTATTGATGCAGAGATATAAATTCCATCCATGCTGCCAACACAGGTCCTCTTCTGCTTATTCCCATCTGTAGACATCATCAGTTTCTATGTCACAGAAGACTGGTTTCTGTAAAGAGAATGAAGTGTTTAAAAGTGACTCATGAGAATGTCCTAACTAAAAGTTGAAACTTGTGTTGAATGAATGAAACATATATTAACAGGAAAATATTACATATTACTGCAGCAGAGAGTGAAAATTGGTTCTTGAACTTGGAATCATTAGTTGACAAAGAAAAAAAAAAGAAAAAATTTGTGTTTGTACACAATCACAATGGATTTAAAATGATCAAATCAAGATGTGATTGGAGTGTAGACTTTCAGCTTTAATGCAAGGAGTTTCAGAAAAAAATTTACATTAACTCTTTAGGAATTACAGCCATTTTTATACATCGTCCCTGCATTTTCAGAGGCTCAAAATTAGTTAGACAATTGACAATTTATCAGTTTCCTGCCAAGATGTGGCCTGTTCTCTTGTTATTTCATGACAAATGAAGCAGATAAAAGGTCCAGACTGGATTTCAAGTGTTGACTTGCATTTGGTAGCTGTTTATTGGATCTACTCTTATACGTTCTAGAGAGGTATCAATGCAATTGAAAGATGCCATCATTAGCCTGAAAAAACAAACAAAAATATTCAGACAGAGGGAAGAAACTTTAGGAGTGGCCAAATCAACAGTTTGGTATGTTCTTACAAAGAACAAATGCACAGGTGAGCTCAGCAAGACCAAAAGGCCAAGAAGACCACGAAGGACAACTAAAATGGATAATCTCAGAATTCTTTCCTTTGCGGAAGAAAACCCTTCACAACATCTAGCCAGTCTACAATCAAGAGACTGTCATGAATGTAAATCCAGAGGGTTCATCACAAGACGCAAACCACTGGTACCACTCAATAACTGAAAGGCAAGATTAGACTTTGCCAGAAAACATCTAAAACGTTATTTTACAGTTCCTGAACACGACTCTTTGGACAAAAGACACCAAGTTTAACTTCAGCCAGATTTATGAGAAGAGTATGGAGAAAGAAAAAAACAGCTCATAATCCAAAACCACCACATCATCTGTCAAACGTGGTTGAAATAGTGTTATGGCATAGACACGTATGGCTGCCAATGGAACTGGGTCACTGGTGTTTATTGATGATATGACTGCAGATAGAAGAAGCAGGATGAATTCTGTGTGTATAAGGCTATGCTGTCTGCTCAGGTTTAGCAAAATGCTGCAATATTGTAAAACTAATGACAGTGCTTCACAGTAAAGATGGAAAATGACCCAAAACATACTGCTAAAGCAACTCAAGCACTTCTCAAGGCAAAGAAATTGAATATTCTTCAATGTCTAGGACAGTCACTTTGACTCCACCCAGCTGAGCATTCTTTTCACTTACTGAAGACAAAACTGATGTCAGAAAGACCCACTAACAAGCAGCAAATGAAAGCGTCTACAGTAAAGACCTGGCAAAGCATCTAAAGGGATGGTGATGGGTCCTTGGGTTCCAGACTTCAGGCAGTCATTGACTGCAGATGATTTTCATCCAAGTATTCAAAATAATCCTCATATTTATATATTATGTTGGTTTGTCCAACTACTTCTGTGCTCCTGAAAATGAGGGGCTATTTATAAAAACGGTTGTAATTCCTAAACGGTTGATGTAATTTTTTTGTTAAACCCCTTGAATAACAGTTGAAACTCTAGATTTCAGTCACATCTTGATGGCATTTTTCAAATCTGTTTTAGTTGTGTACAGAAACAAAATTGCAAAAGTTGTGTCACTGTCCAAATATTTATGAACCTAGCCATAAATGTGGGGAGATGGTAACCCCTACATCTGTTTAGAAGTAATCTCTGGTGTCAGTTGTGAATATGGTCGGGTATTCCTGACTGTTTCTGGTGGTCATTCATCTTCAACACTACATTGGTGTAAATAGTAAGAACCCTGAGCATGAGACAGACACAGGTAATATCGCTGATGGAAATTGTCAAGTGATATTCTATGATGATATTCTATATTTTTCTTATTTTCACAGTTGCACTGGATGAAAATGTTCCGTCCTGCTTCCCCAAATACTCAGTAGTGCATCAAAGGCACTATTTTTGTAGTGGCACAACAACCCTTGCAAGCAGCAGTCTGACAGTTTGGTACTCTCCAGACCTTGAGATTCACTTTGCCCAGCTTTGTGGAATTTTGGTGCCCAGCCAAAGAGTGCACCGGGCACAGGTGGGAGAAAAGGCATAGACAAGTGGGAAGCTCCGTGGCCTACTGCAATGTTGGTGTCAAGAATTAATGTATTTTGCCCATTACTCTATATTATGGTCACTTTGACTTTGCTTACTATTTAGTGAAGTTGACTCAATCAATAGGGGTTTTGTGATTGCCTGTCAAGCCACTTTTGGATTTTTCAACCAGCTGACATGTGATCAAAAAACTGCAATTCAACAGAATAAAGATTAATGAGAGATTCTTCCCAGCTCTGTAATCCACAACAGTTAGTAGGTAGTATAGACTGGAGGATTTACTATGGTGACACTCTTTTCAGCAATCTGAGAGCAGCAGGTATCTTCCGTCTGCAGTTTGAAAAGGGGTGACACATAGACTTGTGGCAGATCCGCTGGTCAAATTATTTTCAGCCAGCACCATAATGACCACAGAACCCCGAGCGCTCATGTGTAGTTTATCATTCTACAGTTTCTACTGTAAATCAGCTGGCATATTGGAAACATTTCACAGTTTCATGAAAAATCTTAGATCAATTAAGACTTCTCTCTCTGCTTAACCATACTGCAGGTTACACAAAAAGAGAAACCCCTATGGTACACAGTGTTACATTCATCCAACCTCTCCTATATCTTTTGGAACAGACACACACTTATTTTTTATTAGTCCAGCAGTCTGGATGGGCCGACATTTTACTTGTGCTGTACATATAAAAACAAAACAAAGTTTTTTTGTTTTAGTTTTATTTTTTTTTAAGTCTATTTACCTTTTTATTTTACACCCGTAATTAAAGTGATTCAGTTTTGGGCTCTGAGCAGTTCCAAAGTGCGGTTAACTTACAACTCAATACTTTATCTGAATATCTCCTGTGTAGACACACAGAGCACCAGTACTGCTGCTCTGCAAACATGCTGCTCATGCTACACCATCTGTGAGAAAATGTATTAGAGTTTGCGCTGAGAATAGAAATCTTGGAATTTGTTTTTGAAACAAATACATCATTTTGTTGCTACTTTGATAATTTCATCAAAAGTAAACTCAATACTTTGAGCAATGACTGAGTAATGCTTAAAATGTAAATTGAACATTTTAATTATTCCATTGCTAACCAGTAGATGTGTTTAAAATTGGCATTAAAAAAATTAATGTCCATCTTCTTTGAGGCAGGATTATCAGTAAATAAGTTTGCATTGACATCCACACCATAATGACACTGTATGAGAAACATATCTTTCAATTCAATGAATCCCTTCAGCCATCTGAAGGCTGACACATACCGTGTGCTGAAAACCTACGGCCTTTGATTCTAGAAGTACCGCATAAGAACAACCACATTTTTTACTGTCATTAAATCACCAAAAACGACACCAAGCTCCTACAAAATAGCTGCACATACTTTCTCAGACCGGTCCATTCTTAGTCTGTATTCTGTTAATTGTGTGTGTGTGTGTGTGTGTGTGGGGGGGCATCGAATTACAGAAGTTCATCAGTCCTGTGCTCCAGTGCTTTCCTGACAACTTTCTTTTTACCAAAAGTGGCATTGTTTTATTATTATTATAATGGATGTTTTGTAACATTTTACAGTATAATGTTACCATTTTATGTGAGATACAGTGGAATTCAAAGTGAAATGGTATCAGATTGCTGTGGTTAAACAGTTTCATCAACAATTTTATTATTCATTTCTAGCATTATTGTACAAGCTCAATAAAAACCATCTCCCATTTGTTGAGTAACTATTATCAAGCATCACTGTGATAAGCTGAACAGTTTCAGAGCACAATAACAATGTCCAGCTGAGAGTGTAGTTGTACACTTGTCATTGAAATAATGAAGAAACAGGCTGAAACAAATGCAATTTTTCCTCCTGTTCGAGGGATGTTTGATAAACTACAGTAAGCAGCTGTTTTAGAAAATGACTGTACCTCTTTAAAAATGAAACTATATATTTCTGAGTTGTTTTTTTTTTTAAAGATTTACATTTTCAGTTGGAAGTAATGGGCTTTGAACTGAAAAACACAGATAGGGTAGAGACGACAGAAAGTGTTAACACAACATTTGTTGATTGTAAGAAAAAAAAAATAGAATACACAAAATTTTGTCAAATTACACAGTAATGTCATCAGTCTGGTCTCTGCCTGCATATGAGCTGTATAATGGTTGTTCATGATCAAATACTTTTTGGATCATTTCTCAACCAAGCATGTTCTTTTTCTGACAGAATATGATTGAAAATCTTTTTTGAATCAAACACATCTCCAGTTTTACAACTATAGTCCAATGAAAAACCTTTTCTAACCATTCATTGTAACAGCTCATCAGTAACCAAAGAAGTCTCTATTAGTGTGATGATATATCAAATCCTCTGAGCAAATAACAAATATCAACCTTTCAGTGTAGGCAAGCACAATCTGCGATAATCTTCTCATATTATTTCTCTGAATGCTTTCAGGTTTCAATCCATATTTTTTTCCTTTGGCATAAAAATTTAAAAACATCAGCACAAAATAAAAGCTGGCAGGCTCTTATGATCAGAAAATAGTATTGGTCAGCAAAGAAAAACAAAACTGCATTACACAGCAAGTTTTAATCAAAGTGTCTGTTAATGTGAGATTAAGAAGAACTGTTATGTGTTTTGCTGGTTTAGCAGTAACTCATCAGCTAATCAGATGCGATTTGGATTATGTGAAATCAATTCATTATTTTCTGTAGAACACTGGTTTAGCATTTCTTGTCATTTGATTTGATCTTAAACAGCAGCTAAACAATGCTTCAAAGTTAATGTGCAGCTGAATAATTGTGATGCTTTCAGTATTGCAGTCATTAAGTGCATTTCTAAGCCATGTCTGGTCTCTGTATACTGTCACCACACAGGAAATGAGGATCATATTAGTGAAGCATGTTTATACACTCCAGACAGTCTTATTTCAGTTTACAGTTGAACCAGAAAGCTTAAGAGGTGTAGGTGTAGACAGACAGACTGGCAGTTAACTGAAAGCCCTTGGTAAAAGCTTTCAATCTCTATTAAATTTCAATTATTTATCTATTTATTTATTTTTTTGGTTTGGGTTGCATATTTATATGGTCAAAGGGTGATACAAAACCAGTAAAAGTTGAAGGCTTCTCCCATAGAAACAGTATAGACTAAGACCAAATAGTTATGACATATTATATTTAATATAATGAATAAATGTAAGACATCCAGTCACCATGATCAGATTTCTCAGACCTTAGGCAGCATTGCATAATGAAGGCAGTATGGGTATCATATCTCAGAATAATTTATTTGATGTTCACCACCACCTGAAACTGCAAAAAAACACATTTGCAACAGAGAACTTACAATTTAAAATAAAGGTGCTATATGTATCATATAGTAATGCATAAATAATTGTACTCTAATATTATGTTTATTTTCCTGAAATTGGCCATTGTGCATAATGAGTAGGCTAATATAGGTTTGAGGCTAATATTTTTGTAAATTTATACATGTAAAATTCTGGTTGCAGGACCTTTACTTGACTATTTATACTTTCTGGTATTGCTAATTTTACTACAGTAAAAGATCTGAGTATTTCTTCCACCGCTGAAGATTGCTACAAAATGCTAAATGTAGAATAATGGAGTTAGGCTACCTTTGTTTAAAGAATAGGTAAGAATTTACCAACCAGGCGCGCCCACTGTTTTCTAGATGTCGGAGCACCTAGTAGCTACTATAATGGCTCTTACAGATGAACAATTTGCTATCAGTAAGTATCCAGAAATGCTCACTGTGAAAACTCTGGAACCAGACCAGCAGAAAGATTTGATTAATAAACAGCCTTCCAGATGTGATTGATGGAAGTGCTATGTTGAGAGTATTGCTAGCAATTGGTATCACCGCATTCAAAAGGTCAGCTACTACACAGACACAGTCCAGGTTCACATGGTGAAATTGTTAGAAGTAAAGCAGCAGTTCTCCTGGTTAATCCTGACCTCCTCTAGAGCTGTCTGAATATTTCAGAGGTAATAGAGTTACTTCTGTTTCCTCTGGAGAGTTTCCTCTGACCTGTTAAGTTTGTAACTACAGTTTTTGGTTTTGCTGTTTACTGTCCACAACAATGGCTGCATTTTGTTCTGGCTCCATTGGGCTGCAGGAGACAACTCTGGCTGGTCCATGAGCTGTACATCTCACACCTAGTTCTTTTCCCCACCACACTATCTTTACACACAGCTACACACTGCACTTTGTGTTTGTAGTCCTCATTCAACCAATTAAATGTTTTTTTTTCTGTTTGTTTTTTTGAAAAAGGAAGCATTATTATCATAGACAACAATAATGATAACTATAATAATTAGTATTATTGGTGTCATCTTGGTGCTGTGGTGATTATTATAAAGTGAAAGTAATTTCTAAGGGTCCACCAAAAGACACACTGCTAGCCACCAGTAGCTGGCACTCTGCTATACTCTGTTACATGCTCAATGCCAAAATATACAGAGCTACCTACCAAGGGCCATAGCCCCACTTTGTGGAAAAGTCAAGCTATGCAAATAACTATTTCTTTCAAAGTTGAAAAGCTGAGATAAATAGTTAAATATTAAGTACCATGAAATCCAGTTTCATTTCCTCTATTCATGCGTATTGTATTATAGACTAGATCATTTATTTTTGGTGGCCCACAGCAGCTAATACACAAAGTGGGATTTCTATAAAGAAGTGCAGATGAGAAAGAGGGAGATTTTCTGAAAGAAGCAAATTTGGATCCAGACCCACATTTATCCAATGCAAAAGATAGGTTATTTTCCTCTAGGTGGCCATCTTTTAAACAGCAGTCAGTGCACACCAGTCAACACATTACAAAGCAGAGTCACATGTTATGCAACAACTTATGAGAGCAAAGTGATCCTCCTCCTACTGACAAAAAATGTGATCACTGTGAAGTGGATGTACCAACCTTAAAGTTGATCCTAATAATGGTGAGCTAAAATCAGCAAACTACCAGCTGGTATTATCTGGAGTTCTCTGTTTTAGAGCCATCTGGCACATTTCACTGCACCCAGCTCGCCTCAAAAAATTATCAAATCAAACAGCAATATTATTTCTATTTCTTAAAATTATTGTAATAAAAAAGGTCACACTGCATATCTCATCAAGTGACAGCTCTAAAAATGGTTCTGCATAGTTTCTGTGATGTGGATTTTTTTATGTGGTTCAATCTCGTACTGTAATCTCATACTGGTATTGATCTTGACCCTGTTGCTGTTTTTGGCTTTTATCTGTGAGTACATCAGCCTTGTAGTTGCTTTTGGGGAATTCAGAAAATTCCACAGATGAGAGGAAGTTGTGTACAGAGACTTTCATTATGGGTGTGAAAATACTATGAGGGATGACAGCCAGCTGTACAATAACATGGGAGAAAGACAGCTGAAAAATGCAATGCATTTAGCAGAAGCCAGGAAGTTCTGGACCTTAAGTTCTAATATGGATTGTCATGTTTCTTTCATTCAAAATAAACATTAGTGTCCCATTATATTATCTTCTTTTTTGAGGGGCAATAGAGTCGAGTGTTCTCACTGAGCCTGAAGCGCTATCAAGAAGCTGATCAGTTTGGGAGGGGCTAAAGTTAGCATACTCTGTTATATTGTGATATGGCAGTGAATTTAGCACTGATGGAATCACTTCTTTAAATTACCCACAGCACTATCAGATAGACATCTAGTCTCCAAGAATTCAGGTAGAAATTCAGAAATTCAGAGTATGTTCCACGAGCACTAGAACAGGCTTTGAAGTTTTCCAGGTTTGGTGTGTAAGACTAAGAATCAGGCTTTCGAATAAGTCATGGCTGTTTTTAAGTTTAGGGTTGATTAACAGGCTTGAGCTGAAAATGGCTGCAACTCCACCTCATCAGACAGTCTCTGGGAATATGACTATTAATATGACCAAGGGTTGGATTCATTTAAACTAACATGTTCATCATTTCACAGCCAGGTCTCAGTAAGAAAAAATACATTAATATGGCTTTGAATGGGATTGATCTAATGTTTAGAGTCCACGTTTAACTCTCATATTTTGATGTATTACTGTATTGGTGGACTTTATTTTATTTATTTTTTCTAATGAATTAATTAATTTAGGTGGTCGGGGGGTAGACACAGTCTCTATGGTGTTTCGGCTGGGTCACAGCTTTATTTTTGCTTCTCTGGAAGCCCAGAGAAGTGTGTAAGATTACAACTCTGCCTCCTTGTCAACTCTGGGTTCTCATAGTTGTGGCTTTCTAATAAACTCGGTAGGATGTTTACCATCTCTCCTAATTCGATCAGGTCATCCAGAAGAAACTGCACTGGGTCTGCTTGTACCGGCTAGTGGGAGCTGGCTAACTACTTCAGCTAACAATTTGTTTTCCATGGTGCGCATTTACGTATCCTCACCTACATCACTGAAAATAAACTACATTTACTACATGTGCCCTTATCGCTAAAGGAGGCAGAGTTATAAATGAACATTAAACACACCACCGGGAGAACCCATTGCTGACTGCTAAGATAAATCAACAGATCTGAGAAGCTTATGAGTGACTGAAGTAGCGAGAAAATCGCTCCAGCTAGGAGAGACCTAGGATTGTTTACGCGAATCTAATGTAGGTTTATGTGTAGAGTGGTGATTTAGCTGCTGTAATGGAGAAAGCAGCTAAATTAACTGGGTGGAAGCAGAGCAGCAAAACAAGCTACTAATCACACGAACGCTGGCAGCAGGAAATGACGCAATAGTCTTACCTCAGCACATTAGCACCTGTGTGTTTACTGCCCCATGATCCTGCTCAACACCCACTGCTTCAATTATTGTGATTATTATTATTATTATTATTATTATTATTATTATTATTATTATTATTATTATTATTATTATTATTATTATTATTATTAGTATTATATTTGGCCTTATTAGTATTAGTATGATTAGTATGATTAGCCTTCTTATTATAATTACTAGCTTTATTATTAGTCTCATTATTATTATTCATCTTCATGTGGTATTTGTATTGTGTTGTGTTCTTTCGTCCCTCCTGGACCCCCTAGCTCTCTCTCTTTCTCTCTCTCTTTATCACTCTCAACCCACCCAGTTGAGGCGGATGGTCGCCCACCATGAGACAGGTACTGTTCAAACTTTCTATCTGTTAAAAGGGAGTTTTTCGAGCTGCCAGGTACTTTCTCATAGGGAAACATGGTTCTCTGTAAATAATAAATATAAAGAGTTTTGTATAGACCTGCCCTATACGAAGAGTGTCCTTTTTCTTAGCATAAAGTAAATGGAACCATCACGGGCTACTTGCGGAGGAGCTTAAATTATGTGGTAATCATCTGCAAAATGGTAATCTGAGTAATGTTAAATGAGTGGTTCCAGAGTCCTAGTGCCAGTAACAATATAATAAGTACACGATTAATATTAGAGTCCACAGAAATAATGTTAAAACCTAACATTAAATCTGAATGGTGATGGCAAGTGTTCGTTTAAGAAAAATAACTCAAACTTAAAATCCTATTTAACACTTCCAAGCGTGACTTATCAGTATATAAACCAGTTAAGGTTACAATAATGTTATTGTGAGAGATTTTTACATTAGCGCATGCAGTCAGTCAAAAACTGACTGATTGTCCCTTGTTGACCTGGACCTAGAAACTTTGTAATAATGGATTTTTGAGTGTAGATTTATAAGCAAAAATGGCAATTTTGTCAATTGTAAATTAAATATACAACACGCAAAAGTGTCCAAAAAGGGAAGGGGTCCAAATACATACTAAAGTCACTGTAAGGTATTACCACACACACACACACACACACACACACACACACACACACACACACACACACACACACACACACACACACACACACCAACAGACAGAGACACACACAGACAGACAGAGACACACACACACACACACACACACACACACACACACACACACACACACACACACACAGACACACACACACACACACACACACAATCATACACACACACAGACACACACACACACAATCACACACACTCAGACAGACAGAGACACACACAGACACACACACAGACACACACACACACACACACACAGAGACACACACACACACACACACACACACACACTCAGACACAGACACACACATACACACACACACACACACACACACACACACACACACACACACACACACACACACACACATACACACACATACAAATTCCTCCCCTCCCTATCATAGCCACAATGTCCCCCTGTCCATCTCTTGTGTGTCTGCCTGGATAAAAAAGGCTGACCACATCCAGAGAACACACACAAGTGCGCACTACAGTAATGACATTTTCACCCATTCCCATGCACTGAGATTACATCCAGTTAGAGGAAGGGTGAAGTCAACACTTGACTGCACAAACAGAAAGTGGATTCCGTTTGTCTTATCATGCAGCTAGCAACAGTGAAATCTCAATAAGCATTACAGTATGTTCAGTTACTGTCCACATCTGAATTTGGAAGCAGATCTATTAAGAAGGAGGACTAGTAAAATCATCAAATACCATAATGAGTAATCCTTATTCTGAGCTCTACTAAGTCCTCTCTTTTCCTTTAGCCTTTGTTTAATTTTGCATACTGCAGATGACCTTATTTCTCAGGCTAATCATTTGACTTTTAAATCAGCATCAGCTCAACTTGTATCCAGTCAGTGTAGCCTGCATTAGTTTTGACAGAGAGCACTGTACATGCTACATACAAAGGAGTCTATTCAATTCAATCAGTTTTAATTATATATCACCAATCAGAGGTTATTTCAGGGCACTTTTCATATAGAACAGGTCTTGACTCTGTAAAGTAATATTTCAGCTTTGTTGAGGTTACTTTGTGAAGGTCATTGGGAAAAGAACTGTTTAAATATATATCAGATTTTTTTTTGTAATGCAGTTGTGGTCAAGTGGAGAATGTAGTATTGATGTGAACATACTAGAACCACCACAGGAAACACAAAAATACAATCAACCAGATAATGGCAATAGACAATGGTTAGGGAGTTACAGCTTAATTAAAAACAAATAAACCTAATTTTTGAAACTAAATTTCACCCATTCCCTGAAATTATATTCAGGTTTGTTTAAAGCAGCGCACTAAGCAGACACACTTTGGAGTACTTCCCTCTATGGCTAAACTTTGTGAGTCTGTATGAAGGCACGGCATATAATGACAATGTTAACATACAGATTTTGTCACGCCATAACCTAGACAAAAGGCATAGACACACTGTTTCCTCTTTTGCTTCATATCGTAATCATTATATTGTAGCCATTATTCAGCAAATTTCAGCATGCAAATAACCTGGGGGCAGCATCATCACCTTTAATTTGATATGACAATTTTCTGTCAGTTATGGAGCAACATTATTGTACATTTGAAGTTGTGTTTTTGCCGCCTGATGAATATTCCAATATTCACTCTCTTTTAGTCCTACTTTTGGTCTTTACAACCTCCGGGGGTAAAGGTCATACTAAAAACTTTAGAAAAGATCTGCTGACGTTATCCAAACCGAAGTTAGACTATTATATGGCACCTCTTTTTTAATAGTTAGAAATCTATTTTTTCATTTTCAGTGTGGCTTATGTGATTGAATGTTTTGCACATTTAAAGCAACATTGCCTCCATTTCAATTACATTACATGCTGATGTTTAGCAGGTACATTTATGGTCTTTAATGACTGTTTTGGCATGCTAACATTTCCTGATTAGAAATAAAATAAGTTTATCAGTATTTGTCAATAGTTTCTTAGGCATTTGGTCACAAACCAAAATATTGGACAAATTAAAAAATATGACCAAATGATGGCACTACATAAAAGTCAGAGGATCACCAAGTTATTACAATTCTTCTGAAAGGCATAAATAGCAGTACCAAATCTCATGGTATTTAATCCATTAGTTGTAGAGATATTTCCCTCCAAAGAGGTGGACCAATTGATTTGTCAATCAGCTGTCACAATCACTGTCCTACTGGTGCAGCAAAGGAAGAAGTGGTCCATGGCAAATAGTGAGGCATATAAAAAAGGGAAAACATAGTCCGGTTAGGGAGCATTAAAAAATTAAAGTGAACAGTGATCGGTGTAAAATCTATGGCTTTGTCTTAAAGTACAACTGGAGTACAATGTCAGTGTTGTACCCATTGAAAGTTCAGTACCCAACAGCTACAGTGCAAATAAAAATGTGGACCACTGTCCTCCCAACAAACCATCATGTTGGTGTTAGAAAGCAGATGTGTAGTGATGTGGGTAAGGAGACAATACCTCAGAGGTTTTGCTTAAAGACCAAAAAGGATATAATGCTTATTAATGTGGTGGATGTTAAGTGCTTTCATGAGCTGCTAAACTGCCTTGAACTTAGCTATGGTATCCCCTCAATGGGTACAATTATTAGCAATGCTGAAAAGCAGTACAGCGGAAACAAAGAGATCTTAAGGCACAGTTAGTCTAAGTTAATAAGATGGGTATAACAAATGACTGTTGGACTGTATTAACAGTTACATGCCACTACACACACTTGCAGTCGAAATCAGTGGTCCTGTCAACCAAGGACATACCAGTCAGACACACAGCAGACAGCTGAAAAACTGAACCAGGATGTGCAGACATGGGGGCTAGCAGGTCAAATGACTGCTTGTGTCCATTACAAAGCAAAAAATATTGTGGAAGCCAACACTCCCATTTGTGTCAACTGGTACTCTGGCCCTTGTTCTGAACAAACTATGTTTGGCCATTAATGATGGATTTGTGAATTATATGCACTGAATCATTAGTACAGTTGGGAAGCTGGTGAGGCACTTAATTCACAGCACCGTTGGAGGATAAATAGAAAAAAAGTGAAACTACCTGCCCAACAGCTTCTACATAGACCAAACTGCAATATGTCACAGTTTTGGAACTGAGAGATAGTAATACTGGAAGGTTATGGAGGATGTAGATTGCAAGTGTGCTGCTAACATCATTTCAGGTAAACTACATCAAAACCTAGTTTATGGCTGGACCACATATGTTCAATGTATGAAATTCAGGACGTAGTAGAAAACTATTGTGGAACTACTGTGAGTATTGCCAATGGAAACCAGCTAAAACCTGACAAACAAGTTGCCAAATGTTGCTTATGACAGAATACAGTACTTAGCATATGACATCATTGCATCTTGTTTTTTTTTCCTAATATCAGCCGATTTCATCCCTTGAATTGTTTTCTTCTCACCTACTCTATGTATGCATATATACACTATTTTCATACAGTTCCAAATAAGCCCTTCTCATTTACAGGTTTTTATATCTTAGTTGTCAGACAACATTCCATTACATATTCACCAGTCACTTCCAGGCCATTTCCAAGCTGCCGCTCTACACTGCTAAAATCTTGATTTTATAAACTTGACTTCTTCTGACAGAATCACCGGACACAGAAGTTAAAGACAACAGCTGTGATGTGATTTCAGTGTGAGTGCTAAGCAATGACACATATTGACACAATGACACAAATTGTGAGTCCTAAGATTACCAAAAACCTTGAATTTCTTCCTTCAGAAAAGAGACTACTTACCAATGCCAAGGTGCTAGAACTGGCAGGAATAGTATTTATAACATTATGGCCGGCAAAGATGAAGAACAGGGTGCTGCATCTCAGCCAGAGGACAATGCCAGTACTTTTTATATGAATTTAGCAGTGTTGAAACCAGGGTTATAAAAAAAAAAAAAAAAGAAAAAAAGAAAATTCCCCCTGGGTTCACCCTGATTCTCTTGATATTAACCCAATTAAATAGTGGGAGGCAAATGTGACATAAGAGAGGGTGTTTTTTTTTTTTTTGTTTGTTTGTTTTTTTTTTGCAGAACTTACAATGATCACAATGCAGACCGAGTCACCCCTGACCATGTATATATGCTACATTCTACTAAATAAAAACAGCAGGTCTTAAATGTGTTGTGGTGATAGGAGTAGTTTTCTATACTCACAGCACTCTCATACAGGATTTAAGTTTATTGTGAAAAGGTTTGGAGCATGTTTTTTTTTTTCTTTTTATACAACATTTTAAGTTAATTAAAAAGATGGGAAGAAAGGATTAGGTTTGAGCTGCCTGGTTAGTTCAGAAATGCTTTTGCTCATTGCTAGAAAGTGTTGTGTTTGGAAGCAAGATACTTTAAATAAACACAGGTGGACGTGCGGTATTTTCAGCAACAGCTTCATGGTTTTATTATTCATATCGTTTAAATTTTTTGTGATTTAAAAATTTTACTTGCATAACTAATTTGTCAAGGATTTGCCATTAGACTTGTTCAAATATAATGAAAATTGACAAAATAAACATGTATTGTAATTGTTGAAGATGAATTGATTACTGACTGTTAATGTGTTACACTATTATTTTAGGGATATGTACAAAATGTAACCCTAATCAAGCCCTTGAATGAGTGACATTGTGGCGCACTCATGTACCCAGTAACTGTGGAAAGATCTACTGGACCTAGAAAGCATGCTATAGCCAAGCCAGACAATGCAGTATCTGGGTCTTCATCTTGACTTCTTTGCAATGGTACCACATCTGTTCAATGAGTGCTGGAAGATGTTGCTACACTTACTCATCATTTAAATACAGACAGCACATATGGTTGCTGCAGAGACATGATCATCAGGCTCATGTCAGATGCCCACCTGATGGTGTAACTTAGCCGTGAGACATCTTCCAACTATGGTTAACACTTGAGGCTATAAATCATCTGTAAAACAACAAGAGTCCACTACCAGTGAGGGTGCCAGATCAGAAAACATTTCTATTTGCTGTTCTACGGGGCATAGACAACAAACAATGTTCCCATTGAATTTTATAGCTTGTTGGAGGATTGGATGCTTTCAAAGAGACAGAAGTGTCTTTGAATATTGTGTTTCTGCAGGAAATCCTTTTAAAAATGTGTATTTTTGAAAAAAAAGAGGGAATAGCAAAAACATGATAATCCTGCCTTTCCAGAAAGATTTTACTAGCAACAGACAATTTTTTTTTTACCTAGTCATCAGTAGTGTTATGTCTTCCTTCATAAGGGTACTGACTGAGATTTTCTCTAGCATTGTTCCACTGTCTGCAGCAGTGAGGCTTTTGAAAGCTATCTGACTAAGCTTCTGAAAATACTGCAGATTGATTAAGACTACAACCCTCTCTAAGAGAGAAGCTTCCTTGGTATTTTTGCTCCATGCATTTGGCAGAGTGTAAACTCCAGATTGCAGCACAGCTCTGTGGCCCTAGCTGCAACCCCAAGGTCAGACCAGTGTAGGTTGCACACTCAAATGGAATGGAAGCACAAATACTCAGCAATACACTCAACAATATTATGCATACCATCAGACACAGACATGTACCTTGTACATCCAGTAATGTTTCTGGAGGAAGTGGGCTGCAGTAGTGAGAGGTAGTACCAGGACAAACCAAAGAACATATAAATGAAGTTTGGGCTTTGTACAGTAAACTGGGCTTAAATTGATAAATTAGCTTCAGGATTGATATTTAGGCAATACATATTGGCCATAGGACTTAAGCAGGTTCTATATATCTTAAAAGAAACTTGGTCACCATAAAAAAAGCCTCAGTGAGCATATATAAGATCACAATTCAATTTAACTGGTCCATGTAAATCACAGGCACACACTCTGTGTGTGTGATTGTCCAATGTGTAATCTCTAATCCACCACTGAGAGGAAAATACAAACCTTTGTCTGTTCTGTTATGCTGCTGTGGTTGGGAATAGCACACATAGTTTTTGTTTATTGTGTAAACAGGTAGGGGGCTTCAGCAGGAGAAAGTAGATAATGTCCAAGTTCTTGTCTGAAAACATATTTGTGAACCTGCAGGCAACAGTAGGAGGCCTGGTACCAGTTCCCAGACTCATTGCTGCTAATCAGCCATCTAACTACCATCAAACACAAAACAAACACAAAACAATACCATGAGGAATCAGAACACACTTTCATTTTTGTTATTTTTAGGGGATCTCAGGTCTCATTTGGGATATCTAGGGCCCCTTACCCTGCCTTCATTTGAACATGGGTTAAGTGTTTAGCCCAGCTTCAAACATGGACTGGAAGCAGATGGAAACTGTTAGCCCTCTATAGAAACTGAGAAAGGATCTTCATATTGTATGAAGGTTTTAGATAGTAGGAGCTCCACTGGCAATAGACAACCATGGTCAAATGATCAAGTCTTCAAATCTTGAAACAAAACACACAGAAAATAGATTCAAGCTCATAGTATTTACAATGAATCCTTTAAGGGGTTCAAATAGAATTTTTATTTCATCAGAATAAAAAATATTGGTTAAATACAAGCTCTCTTTGATAATATGAAGCACTTGTGCTCAGTTTCACAACTTTAATGAAATAGAATTGTATCTTTTTATAAAAAAATCACTCACTTGTCAATTTTTATCTATGCATTTTCATAATCAATACCTACATATAAGAGCAGATACTGGTGCATTTTTGTGTAACACGTGTAGTGCTAGAATTCTGACAACTTTTCTTGTGTTTGTTCATTGTACATTATGTTTCTTGAGTGCCAGTTGTGCACAGGAGATTCAAGTAATTTTATATGTTGCATAAGGTATCAAAAGACACATACAGTCATCATGTAGGATTTGGCCAGGCACTGCATAGGCTTCTCTAAAGGGATACATGCATAACAGAAGACAGAGTAGAGCAGTTGAATAAGCAGCAGTACCACTGAGTCTAATTTTTTTGATTCAGTAAGAAATGTGACTTCGACACACACATGGGGACTAAACATTACATTTAACCTGGTTATATAATTGTTATACAGTTCACTGGCTGTAAGTGGTCTATAAAGCTAATACTGCAGAAATACATGTGGTAATGGTACGGAGTACAGCTGAGTAAGTGGATGATCCAGAGCTTTAAGGCCATGATAGCTGTATGACTTCAATAATATATGGTACATGTTGTTTAAACTTTTCTTTAAAAGGTACAGAATGAAACATACTTACACATTAAAAGACATCATCACATAACTACTGTTTTTCAATACACACCATGGGATTATTGGTAATGATATGTGTAGTATTAACTGTAAACATGAATGTTTTATGTTATGAAGAGTCTTTTATGATAATCCAAATACAAAACCTGTGAGATACCTAACATCTGGTAGTGATGAAACCATTGTGATCTTCACCTTGTGCATCATTTTTATTTCAGGAAACCTCAGTAAACAGTGTTCACAGTGTTGACCAGAACTGTCTTTGATACCTGATTTAAAGTTTTAACTGACACGTACCAGTCATTAAGGAGGTAAGTCAATTTTCTATAGGGTCATGCTATAAATACAATCACATGTCTTGGAAGTAGAGACAGTAGCTAATAGTTTAGTTACCACTCCTTAACTGATGAAATGAGCTGTGTTCAAATTATAGCAGAAAAAACTAGGCTCTTCCATGTAAATGATGCTTTGCTCAGTAAAGGATTGTGGAGATAAAGAGTATAGAGGCTGGACTTCTGAGTAGGCAGTGGCATTTAGATGAAACTTTCCATCAAGTCAATAGGGCAAGCCACTGTATTTTAGCAGATTCAATATATATGTAAGGTTGAATCAAGCTGCCAAGTATCTGCTCTTTGCTCGGGTGAGAGTAGGATTTAAACGCAGCTTCAAGGTGAGTTAGGTTAGGGTTAGAGGTTGCTGTTGCACCTGTCAGATGGCTCAGTAGATTTATGACAGCACAACCTTATACCTACCACAGGTCAAAACATAATCTAACATTAGTATTAGACTTCCATACATATGCCTGTCCAACTTTAACTAATCTGTTTTGATCTGTCCAAAACTGTCAAAACTAGTTTGCTCTGTCAAACAGATGATAATGTCTCAGGAGTGGAGAGAAAGCATTTTTAGATATGACAACATGGATGGTAATTCATAAAATGTGGCTGCCTTGCAGGAAGGTTACCATGACAATGAATACAAAAAATCTGAAGTCACCTATTGGCTTGTCACTCAAGTGAAGCAGCAGAGAATGAACAGAATGACAATTGTGTGTCATAGTTTACAACTCAGCTATCTGGGTTGCATCTGAATTGATCTGAATAATGTTTTAGTTCTCAATGTTTGACTTTTAAAGCATTTGCAACCAAAGTCTAGAAACAGCATTTTTGTAACCAAGTTCGCAGTAGAATCTAAGAGATGATGATTTATGGTATTTCCCAGCAAAAGCAAAAGCTATGTTTCTTCAACACCGTGAAAACAGATCTGTCATCTCGGCAGTGGGTGCATGGGAGATTTACTAATTTGTCTAACTTTCCTGGCAAATAGTTTTTGATTCTGAAATGTAACATATTTTAAATCCTCACCTGTGCTCTATCAGTGCTTATCAAAAGCCAAATTTAACATATTAGACACAGTAAACAAAGACTCTTGCTGTATAAGAATATATAATGGATTAACCTAATTTGGCCACTGTTGCCACAGCAACGTGATAAATCAATAACACACATAAACACAGCCAAAAAGGGAAACTAACTGTGTATGTGATGGTATGTGGAGTTGCTTGGGTGTTTTTTTAGGGGTGTGCATTTTGTAAAAAGAGAGAAAAGAGCTTCAAGTTTTTTTGGGTTTACACAAAAAAAGATGATTCCCTGGTTATATAGTTCAGCTACTGGCATCAGGAGCACACAGTGGTCCAAGAAAATGTCAGAGGCTAAGGTAGATGGCCAATCATAGTACTCAAACCTAAATAGCACTTTGGAAGAGTAAAGTATAAGCTGTCACAAGATGGTTGTTCAGTCAAAATGAGGTATATAGAAAAAAAAAGGAAAATCACGTTAACCTCACTGAAAGCATGAAGATCATGGACACCTCCTTATTCCTGCTTCAATAGTTTCATTTAGCTATCATGAAAATCTTAAGCTTACATGCAAGAATACGAAATAACTTTTGAGTATGTACCCTCGAACATTCTACAGACAGAATTGACCAAAAAGGAGCATTTTTGGCTCTTCAAGTGGAATCTACAAATAGTAAAAGCAGATATTGAAACCATCCTTTTCAATTATAATTTGAAACAGTGAATGTGGTTTCCATGAAGTAATGTGTTAAAGTATCTGAGTGGGGAGCAGAATGTGAAGGAGGAAAGCCACATATATAGACTGTCCACATACACACATCTCCACTGGTAAATCATCAACTTTCAACATCCTAAGAATAAAGATTTCGCTCTATCATCTACTCATGATTTTTTTTATGTTTACTGCTTCAAATAAATTTATACTGAATCAATCAAACACGTCTGTGTGTTCACACAGTGAGCAACATGATCAACATTTTACAACAACCTAGATATGAAAGACTGCAATACACAACAGGTTCCAATAAAGTATTCTGTCTAGGACTGAGTTTGTTCAGTGCATAAAGCTTAGAGCTTAGTTTGTGTTTGGTTATTTTCACATGGAATCTACTTCACAATATCTCTCATTGTCCCTCTGATGGTGCCATTTGTTGTGGATTCAGGCTTTAGGCAGACAGAGTATTCAAATTAAATGTACACAGACAGAGGGCAGAAGTGAACAGATGGACCTTCTCGGTTCTGTTCAAGAAGTAAGAAAACCTTGATAAAAATCACATTACCTTTGTGATGAATATTTCTGAAACTCCTGTCTTGGAGCATATTGCTGGTTAAGAATATCTCATGCTGTTCAATTGTGTAGACAGGGATGGTGAAAAAAAAGTAATGCAATTGTTGATCTAATGTTTCTCTTTTTAGTGGCCATTAAAAAAACACCACTTACCCCAAGTCAATTTCTATCATTTGTTAAACGTCACCAGCATGAAATACTGAAGACTGTTAAATGGGGTTATATGAGTATTGACACAGACACAGTTTTAATGATGGCATTTGAAGAGAGCTTGGGTTGATATAATGTATATGAGAGAGACAGTTGCAGTGGGGTATGATACTTTATGGGAACTGAGGTTTTAAAACTGCCATTAAAATCAGTGATGTAGAAACACAAGTTATTCATCTTCTAGAAGCAAGTGCAGAATTTGTTACTAATATATGATAGAATATGTACTGTAAAACCCAGCAACATGTTTCAGGTTTTCAGTAAGACTGAAAATAGAAACCCTCAATGAGATGTTGCTAATGGCACAGCAGCTACTCTCCGTTAGTGTGCAACAGTGTTTCCACATTTGGTCCACATTCACACTGGGGCCCCTGTAGTACAGCCCAAACTGTGATGTGGAAACAAAGCTCTTTGCACCATTGGGGCTTTAATGCTATTTGATTGCTAACTGACTGCCAGTTCAGTGATGCTTTAAATCAGTAGAATAATAAACTTCAACACAATGATGATGAAAATAAAGGATTTTTCTTTTCAGGTCTTTCAAACTACAGACAACCTCTTTCCTCATGTTCAAAGCAGGAGAATTAGCCTTAGGCAAGTTGTTCTCAGTATGATCATACAGTGACAGTCCTGGTTAAATTTGTAATACTTGCAAACACGCAAGTTATTATTTCAAATATCAAAAAAACAAAAAAAAAAAACAAAAAAAAAAACTACTGAACCTCATTAAAAAAAATATAAAATAAGTATAAAGCTTCACTTTTTAGTTCTTTTCAACACTGTATTTAATGTTGCTACATATCAGTATTGCAACAATAGCTGAAGAGTTACATTAACTGCTGGTTACACATGAAGGGTGTAATAACAGCTATCATTTGTTGCTTAGAGAATAAGTCTGAGTGAAAATGCAGAGTTAGCTTCAGTATCATGGCTAGTTCTGTTGCTGTAGTCTTTGGTTTGACTCTTCTTATACATGTTCTACATTTGTATCATTGGACTGATTGACTTTGGGTTTGTCCCAACACATATACAACATAAAACAAAAATCAAATGACCACCAGGTGAGAATAAATTCCAGTTGACTAATGAGGACCAGTAGCGCGTTGTAAGCATTTTAGCATTCTCTCTGAGCCAGTGGTATTAAATGGGTTTTGATTTATGTTTTCTCAACTTTTATAGGACGATGACTTTTATGTTTAGTCTCTAACCAATGAAATTGAGGCCTGATTCTGTGTAAGGCAGTAATTGCTTATAATAAGGCATACCAAATTATTTCCATTATAATATCATATTTGTAATATTATAAATGATAATGCTTCTTGTTATAGCAATGCAATAGGTTTAGCTGTTATATCACAAAACCACTCTTGTTACAAAATTAAAATGACTTCATGTTTCTGATCACATGATAAGCGAAACTTGGATGAATTCTACTTTTTCTGTGTCTCATCCAAACATTAAATAAAACTAAATCAAATCATGTGAACCAGTCATTGTCAAGTTTTCTAGCCATTGTAGGCCACAGTATTCTCACCATAGGCACTAACTGAATCTTTTTTTGTGTTTTTATACTGTAACAACACAATACCTACTTATTTCTTATTGTAACAAGTATGGTTTCTTAATGAGATTTGGTGGTATTTGTAGTCCACTTGCAATTTTGTTTACCCTTTGCGGTAGGTCGTCTGACATACAGATAACAGAGCATTGTTTTGAGGTCCAGTGGAGCTGACATGTGATAATGTAGTCAAGAATGCACAGTGCATAGACAGTTAGATTTGACATTTGCAGATGTATGTGCTACTATAGATTGTGGTTTCTTTAAGTCTATCCTTGCAGATATGATATCAAAGGAGGAAAAATTTGTAACTGATTAATTGGTGTTAGCAAAGCTCTTAGATAGTGAGAGGAGTAGTTTTAGGAAAATGAGTACAAGATTGGTTACACAGGAGCGCAGGGTTTGAAACTGCATGCCATGGTCCATTAGAGGGGTGTGATCAGATGTGATTGTATCTTGAACTGTCGGAGGAGGTTTCTTATGTGGGGGGAGGTCCATCATAGCGGAGCATGATGTTGAAGGATCGGGCAAAGTTGTTGGAGAGGGAGCAGCTATTGCCTTCATCCATGAGGGGCAGCAGGAATGCCAGAAGCAGTAGAGCGAGGAGGAGAAGCCACAGAGGAAGGGCCAGACGACACACCCGCTGCATCAACCCAGGCTTCTGCAACAACAGCAACAAAGAATTAGTGGACAACACATACACACAATAGTATGTGATGTAGGTTGAAGGATCCAAACCACAGTGTAAAAAATTGAGTTGTTAAAAATTTCAATTTCAATATTAAGCCATGTGGTGCTTGGTCACAGAGCATGCTACGTGTCTTTCAATCCTCTGTCCTAATTATATCTTCTGTCCTACAGGCTACAATTGATTTGTTTAATTATGACACACATTTTTTTTAATGTAATCACGAGAGGCAGGATAGAGGTTTGAGGCGTTTTGAGGGGTTTTGAGTCCACTGAGATGGTACAACTTGATTGAATAGGAACAATTTCCTTGGAGGACAGGAGTTATAAATCGGCAAATTGTAATTGTTGCAAAAACAAACATTGGTTTCTGAACAACTTAATTATTCACTAACTCATTTAAACTTTATTTGTAACGAACTATGTGCCATACTAAAAACAAATGCAACCATTTAATATATCAAATCAGATTTACATTTTCCTACATTTGTCCTCCATTATACTTTGCCAAGATGGCGCCAAGTGATCTCCAATCTAAGTCTGAGAAATATATACAGATAACAAAGGATTTGTTTTTTGGTAATGGCACAGTGAGTTATTACAAACTACAGACATAATGGCTTACCATACATAGTCTCAATACTGCTGGGTTCTTCATTCAGTATCTCAATGGAAGCAAGAGCCAGGCTTTTATTTGAATCATATTTAAAGACACTTCAATATTCAGACCCCATTACCATTTTCAAAATTTTATTATAGTGTAGATACACTAAATAAGCAAAAATGACAAAAAGAAAAAATCCCTGGCAGTGCCTAGTATTCACTAGACATAGGGTTTGCAGCTGAGTGTGAAGCAGCTGGGATGAGCATCGATATATCTAAAGCCGATGCCATAGTTCCACTAAAAAAAATGGATTGCTCCCTTCAGATAGGGAGTTAGTTGTTTCCTAAAGTGGAAGAGTTTAAGTAATATCATGCCAAAATCAAAGCGATTGTAAATTAAAACAGCTCAAATGTGGCTGAGTTCAACTTTGTAAATAGGGTAAGGAGCTCTAACATCCAGAGGTCACTTGGAGTACGTGTTGTTTTCTGGGCATGTCCAACTAGAAGGAGGTCCCAGGCTAGACTCAGTACACACAGGAGAGACTATTTACAGACAGGTGCTATAGGTCATGTCACCATCCATGTATGTGGACACAGCCACAATGGATTTGAAACAAACGAATTAAGATGTGATTGAAGTGTAGATTTTTTAGCTTTAATTCAATTTTACATTAACTGTTTAGAGAATTACAGCCATTTTTATACATAGTAGCTCATTTTCAGGGGCTCAGAGGTAATTGGACAAAGCAAGTAATAATAAATATAAGGATTATTTTTGATAATTGGTTGGAAATCCTTTGCAGTCAATGAATGTCTGAAGTCTGGGACCTATTGACATGACCAGTTGTTGTTCCTGTTTCCCCCCTTGAGATGCTTTGTCAGGCCATTACTGCAGCCACTCTCAGTTTTGTCTTCAGAAAATAAAACATCTGCTCAGGTTGGCTGAGGTCAGGGAAATAACTTGACCATTGAAGAATATTCCATTTCTTTGCCTTGAGAAGCTCTTGTGTTGCTTTTGCATAACATTTAGTTCATTAATCATCTGTACTGTGAAGTAACATCATATCACTTTTGCAGCATTTGGATGAATCTGAACACATAGTATAGCCCTATACACTTCAGAATTCATCCTGCTGCTCTTAACTGCAGTCACATCACCAATAAACATCAGTGACCTAGTTCCATTGGCAGCCATACATGCGCAGGCCATAACACTGTTTCCACCATGTTACCTGGTCATAAGCCGGCACTTTCCTTCTCCATACTCTTCTCTTCCCATCATTCTGGGCCAATTTAATCTTGGTTTCATCTTTCCAAGGAATCTTGTTCCAGAACTGGGCAGGATTTTTTAGATGTTTTCTGGCAAAGTCTGACGTGGCCTTTCTGTTCTTAAGTGTGAACAGTGGCTTGCACCTTGTGATAAACCCTCTGTATTTACATTCATGAAGGTGTCTCTAGATTGTTAACATTGACAATGTGTACCCCTTAAGAGGGTTCTTGACTTGGCTGGGTGTTGTGAAGAGTTTTTCTTTACTATCGAAAGAATTCTGAGATCATTCACTTTAGTCTTCTTCTGTAGTCTTCCAGGCCTTTTGGTGTTGCTGAACTCGCAAGTGCATTCCTTCTTTTTAAGAACATACCAAATTGTTGGCTTGGTCATTCCTAAAGTTTCTACCATCTGTCGGATAGGTTTGTTTTGTTTTTCATCCTGATGATGTCCTCCTTCATTTGAATCAACACCTCTTTGAACTACATTTAAAGAGTTCCAATGAACAGCTACCAAATGCAAATTCAACACTTTTAATCAACTCCAGACCTTTTATCTGCCTAATTTATCACAAAACAATGATGGAAGAGGCCACACTTGGCCATGAAAATGATTGTCAGTCAACTGTCAAATTACTTTTGAGCCTCTGAAAATGAGGTGTTATGAAATGGCTGTAATTTCTCAATGGTTAAAGCAATATTTTTCTTAAACCCCTTGAATTTAAGATGGAAGTCTAAATTTCAGTCATAACTTGATTTGTTTGTTTGAAATCTATTGTTAGGGTGTACAGAGGCAAAATTATGAAAATTGTGTCACTATCCAATAGTTATACATGTAACTGTATCTCATCTCATCGGGATCGCCTCAGGGTCCCCCAGGAGTTACTGGAGTGTGTTACAAGGGGAGACAGCTACTGGACTACCTTGCTTAACCTGCTGACCCAAACCCTGATAAGCAATAGAAAATGGATTAATGGATGGATGGATGGATGGAAATGAAATCTACAACACAAGACCTGCTCATGTTTTAATTTGTTATTGATGCAAACTCAACAGTTTTCTCCATGTTTACATGTTGTCTGGATAAATTCCATACAATCTACTTTTCCACAACATTAACTCTATCAATACAAAAGCCCGGTCATATCGTCACCCTGCCATTTCTAATTTCTCTTTCTAACAATTCTGTGTACAGTCAATAAGTTCAGCGACTTTTAAATTCATGTATTTTGTCCAAGGCTGTCTTGCTGCAATCAGCAATCATCAACTCTTCCTGTACAGATTTCTCGCATTGAAAGTCCAGCAGTTCTAATGGAAAAACAACTCCCTTCCATGGTAGGGTTTTAATGTTAAGAATCTGCAGGAAGTGTTGAGTTTCACTGGCTGCATCCCCACAACTGGCAAAGGAAAGGTGATTACAAAAATTGTGAGAAAGATGAGAGCAAATGTGCATTATACTTTCATTATAACCTTGTAAATTATTAGCATGACGATAATTCTGCCCCTGTCAATATATCGGTCTACGTTATTTAACAAAAAGCATTTATTTGTTTGTTTTAAACATGCCTCTGGCTATTATATGATAATTTGCTCTAGTTGACTTGGTTTGATAACAATCAACAATATGTGTTGACTGGTTATTGAACATTTGTTCAACAATCATTATGTAAGGGTTCAAACTGAAGTAAAATAATGAGCTAATATAAGTACTGCAGGGAAATAATCTATGAATTATTGGAACATGTATTAGAGAAAATTAACAATATATACACATTCATAGGAGACTGTTGCTTGTAAAGTAAAAGCAAAAAGCAATTACTTACTATAGTTCCTTGTGTTCTATGATGGAAGATAAAAGTTGACTCTCAGCAGTGGCGTTTGTATTATAACTCTGGCTGGCCTTTTGGGATTGCACTGCATTGTATTTGTATCTTGTACTTTTCTCCTTCACTAACATTTAAATTTACAAATTAGTTGGTTTCTGCCGTTCTGCATTTTATAAACGAAACTACAAAGACTTAGAAACTCTTATCAACTACAATTTCTTGTTTCCCTTAATGATCTTAAGACACTGCTTTTTCTTGGATATCTGCTTTTATGCCAGTGCATACATGTGTTCTTCCATTTTTTTTCTTTAATTCTTCAGAATTTCTAGAATGTTTTTTTTAATCTTGATATCTGTGAGATTCAGGATGAATGAAAACAATTGTGATGATTTTGTGATTATTCATTCCTTCAGAAGCATAGGAAAATATTTCAAAAAGTACAAATTTTCCTATCAGTGAGAAAGCCTGGCAAGTATGTGGAATCTGGGCCAATAACAAGATGAAAGCAGAAGCAGCTCACCCACACAGTCAGAAAAATAATGTACCACAGTTAACTGATCCAGCTCAGGCATCTACACTCTCCCATTTCTATCAGTCTTGTTATTTTGCGAATCATGATTACCACCTACATTCATCTTTCTCCCTTTGAACTTTCTCATCCAGGCTCACTTGAAATTATTTATGGTAGAACAAAACAGTTGCCTGCAAAGGTAAAATTCAGTGAGACCCAGCATCAAACACTGGTTCATTAGGCAACAGATTCGGGATATCGTAGTATTAATAAAAATGTAACTAAAAATGTGGTGCTGTCATAAACCAGAGCCCCATCACACAATTACACAGTAGAATATAATATTAATATTAATATTGTTGTTAGTAATAACTATCTGAAATATGCACAGACTATGGAATGAACTACTATAATGCCTCATAACAACCTATGATAGCGAGGTATTGATATCTTATAATGTCATTTGAAGTCCATTACAGTTTCAAAGTGCTAGAGGATGTTGGTTCAGAAAGTATTTTTCCAAATTGTTAATTGTCATTTCAAAGGTTTCTTTTAAATCATCTCAGAAACGTTCCTCAACACAAAAACTAGTTAATTTATTGCATATTTACAAAAAATGCCCAAAAAACTTAAAGTCCAACAACCTCTGTAAGCATAGGTAATATAAAATCAATGTAATATTAATCAGATTTATCATATTTGTTTGGTTAGACTCATCAAATGCTTTAAATCTTGATAAGAGTCCAGCTCAGTCCTGCAAACAGGTTCAGTCTTTTGACTACTTGGGAATGTTTTTACTCAGTAAAAAGGCATGAGTCAGTCTGATGTATGGTTTGATACTTTTCTCCACTATTTGGATGTAATTGTCTTTTTTTAATTTTTTTTTTTTGGTGCCTTCATTGCTCATTTTGTGTTTTTTTTTATTCATTATAGTGGCATTGCTCTGGCAATGTTGGTCTGTTCACCAACCTGAATATCTAGATAACTATAGACTGTTATCTTCCTCTCATGCTGAATTGTAAAACCTTTAGTGATCTATTACTTTTCACCATTACCATAATCAAGTGAAAATATTGTCATCTATGACCAAATTCTAATGAAAAACTAATGACATTCCATTAGTTGTACTTTGTGTTTAGTAGAAATTAGCAAATGTTAGCATGCTGACAGGCTAAACTTAGATGATGAGCCTGATGGACATAATAAATCAATGTATGTATCAGCATGTTAGCATTGTTAGTGTGAGAATTTTATCATACTGAGAGCCTCACAGAGCTGCTATCATGGCTTTAGAATCTTGATTATTCTCACCGACCTAATTCTTCTTTTTTTAAAAAAATCCCATTAATGTATTGTGTATTTTATTATGTTGTTGCTTGTCAGAATAAGACTTAATTTCAGTATATTAATAAGTCATTATTACAGATGGTTATTTTGATCTGAGTGATAACAGTGAACATACTAGAAAATGCATGTATGTGTGGCTGAAAATCACCTCCCTGTCCTGAAGATTTAAGTTGATAAAAGTAAGTAGGAGCAGAACACTTAGCCTATAATGACCATATGTAAAGAGTGAGGAATGATTAAATGGCTGTTTCAGCTAGGGCATCTGTAGGGTCAACAGGAAGGCCAGGGGTAAATGGCATTTTTTGATCGGCTCACATCACACTGCTTCCTAAACGAATGCTGGGCTTTGGGGTTGCTTCAATATCCTCGACGTGACGCTAGTCCTGGGTAGCCCTGGTTCATCAGGTCAGGTTCTCCACAGTCGAAAGACCTCTAGGAAAATGAGTGCTGGAGAACGCTTGCTCAGAAGTTTAGGACAGGCCCAAACATTCTTCAATCTTAACAACCTCAACCTCTTATACTTCTAACATGTTTATTTTGTAGGAGTACAGCAACACGCTAAAACAATTAGACAAGTGCAAAATTAGAACTGCACTTTTAGATTATTTGTTAGAACTTTGAGCTGAGGAAACCTACCTGTATTGAGAAAAAAAATTCTCAGCAACAAGGCATCCTTTCAGAGTGTGCAAATCAGTCTAACTCAGATGGCCAGGGTCAACAAATATTAATCAGTTTTACATTTTGAAGTCATTTATCAAATAAATAAAGAGTTTCGTTCAGGTTCCAGCTTCTCAGCCTGTAACATTTTGGGTCTGTAAGATTTTGGATTGTGTTGATTTGGAGAATTCATTTATGCACATCAGTTTAAGGTAGGATTTCCGTTAATCAGTTTCAAATTGTGAAGCCCTGTAAATCCTCTGGCAGTATCACACTGTTTTAAATACTTAAATACTTACTTACAGGAGAAAGGTTTTTCTAAATAATGGCAAGAAATTGGAGTACATCTATATTGAATAACTACTCCCGTAAAAATTATAAACACAACTTTGCCATCTATTATTTCCTTAAATAAAAATGAAATAATAGTGCTGGTAAACCAAATCAAGCAATCCTAACTCGGAAATAAACTGTGATACATCTTGATACTATTTAACTGTGAGCTGCATTATTTTTGAGTCTTTTGAAGAAGATTTGTTATGAGAGTATGTATATTTAAATACAATGAATGTAAAAGTTTTACAACAAGTTCTCAAGTGTAATAATCTCAAACAAAAGGGGAATAGTCAGGGTAAACTTAATCTAAATCCTAGATACTTCGGTGTTACCTTTGGTATCTTTGCTGCGATAGGCTTCTCATTTTTTGTGGCTTGGACTCTCTGTAGAGAGACAATATATTTCGATTAGTTTATAATGCTGACTTTGTTCATAACCTTGCAATAATCATACTTAATTCAAACCACGTTCGAACTTTAATGAATAATGATTCATGAAGTTCCGCAATGTTGAAATGATGGTCGACAAGTTGCTCTTAAAAATCATATGAGTTTGTTAATATTTCTTTTGTATTAATTGGTTCCACCACACCTGAAGAACACTATGCAATTAGAGTTGAGTCTACTGTGAGTAAGTGTTCTGTGAAGACTTGTGACAGGGAGGCTTAGCTGTCACTGTGGAAGCAGTGCCATAAATGATATTAGACAGCCATCTTGTGGTGAAAAAAAACAACAATGCACTTAAAAGACCATATCAAAATATCACAGTGATGAGACAGCAGTTATGTCGAACTCTGGCCATCAGCAACAATTATTCACAGTTTCCAAATTAAATTAAGTGCGAATACATATGCTCCAGATATGAGTTTCATTTCTGTCTGAGTTTTTCCATGCAAAAAGAAACCTGTCTATTATCGATCCTCTGGTTCAGGAGATATCCAGGTTATTCTGTCTCCCAACTCTTTTGATAGTCAGTAACAGAGGCTTCATGAAGCCTGAATAAACCAGTTAACAGTAATGACAATATACAACTTCACAACAATATCTAAAGAATGTACAGAAATTATACTGAACATCAAAAGTTTGGTATGAATTATGTTGGTAACAAATGAAGGTGAACTTCAGCTGGGCCCTGTCATGTTTCTTAAGAACATATAGTGAAATTATTCAAAACCCTTTAGCACTTTAGCTTCCATTTACCAGAAAGCCTTAAAAAGAATGCTGAAATGAAATGCAGGCAGTTTTGACTCTAACGCAAGCTCTCATCTCACCTTAGCACTGGTCTTTGTCCTGATGTCTCCCACATCCCTCAGTTTGGACTTGTAGAGTATCCAGTGGTATCGAATATCCTCCAAATCCAAATCCTCTGCTGCCCCCGAACCAGCGGCTTTGCACTGACTCTCTTGGAGCAACAGTTGGAACTGCTCCTGTCCCCAGGCCACTTCTGCCCTCAGAGCCTGCACCGGGACATAGTAGAGTGTTTAAAGTAGGGTAAAGGTAGGTTCTAGTTTGTTCAGAGTTTTACTGTAGTAATGCCCCATAACCAAGAGCTTGTCATGAACATGAGCTTGAACTTCTAAGAACCTTTTGAGGCACTGGTACAAGGTTCTGACTTGTGTTAAACTGTATTTCACAAATTGGAACATTTTGGATAAATGCCAAAAAAAACGTAACAGGAAAAACTAAATCATCTAATGTGCTGTTCTGGGTGGTGAGTAAAGTAAGCAGATGTGGGGACAGACAACAAATTATGTTCAAAGATGTCTAAAATGCATTTAACAGATTACACCACTTTTTCAGTTTGTTTCATGGTGCCAATAGTAATGACTTATATCTATAATAATTTGATAATACAACTCGGAAGCATGTGTTTAACAACTGCTAAAGGTCCGGACCAAGATTAACTCATGACCATCTTGCCGTGGGATCACACCAGCTATTACGCTGTCAACAGGTTGACATTCTGACCCATGAGTACTCACTGGTCATTACTACATTATTACATGAGTTCTCAGTACTCATGGGTCCGACCACAACCATGCTCAAAATTGTATCTTTCACAGTTGTGACACTACTGCGATGACAACATCTGTCCACAGACAGTCAGACAGAAAGACAGCCAGCAAGATAATAGGACAGTAGACAGTAGGTAGTTTAAGGGGGACCACACGCGCACGCACGCACACACAGACATACACACACAAACGGTGAAAACAAAAAAATACAAGCTAAATTGTCAAAGCTAGTAACACAGCCGCACTATTGTAACCTTGGATCTTTGCCAAAGAATTATGCTGATTGACAAAAAAAGACAAATAAATTTACATAAAGAAAATATATACTTGACATCACTACGTCCATATTCTGAGTTTTATAGGTTTTATTAAAGCATTGTTTTCCAGTCTTTCACTAACTTCCATTCATTTCAGTAAGTTATGAAAGTTAACTTGCAGAGTTATAGTAGGTAATCCAGCACAGCGAACATCATGTGTGCTTTTACTGAAGTCAAATTTAATGTATTGCTGTTGAATGATACATTAAATCTGAACTTTTAACTGATTAGCCAAACAGTGATAACAAACACTTTCTAGGTGTCAGCCTAAGCATGGTTAATCATATCTGGGTACATTTAAATGTGCACCATAATGCCATTTCTGAAATGAGAAAAGCAATTGTTTGGCAGCTTTGTGTTTAGTCCAAATTAGCAATTGCTAATATGATAGAATGCTAAACTTAGATCATGAAAATATCGAACGTTATACATCAATACACAGTAGCATGTTGTGAGAATGCAAGCATACTGACAGCGTTTAGCTCAGATCACTTCTGCGCCCATGTACACAGTGATACAAACACTGAGAATATCCTGCAATTAACCTCCTAGCACTTCAGGGCCCATATTTACCAAACACATCAGAGTAGGAAATCATTCCTAAATGGTCATTAATTCTTAGAGTGATGCATATTCTGAGTGAATGACCATGGCTTCCCTCCCTAAGCTTGGCATTTCATAGCCAAGCTACCAACATGGCAGATCATCTGAAAACAGTAGGCTAATTTATCTGAGTTAGGTTTAGAGTGTTGAAAAGTAGGTAGGTACGATTTCAGCTCTAATAACACTGATTTCTATTTATAGGTTAGAAAATACACACAGAAATTGAAAAAACTCTGGTTTGCTTTAGTGAGTGTTTAGCAATGACATTAATCCATCCATCAATCTTTTATCACCTATCCAGAGTCGGTCACAGTGGCAACATGTTAAGCACTACCCGAATTCATGACCATTGGAAAGGGTTGGAACATAGATTGAATGGTATATCAAAAGCTTTTCCCTTTTGACTCAGCTTCGTCTTCATCACAACAGTCTGGTACAATGCCTGCTTTAGTGATGATTCTATACCAATCTACCTTTCAAGTCTCCCACTGTATCCTATCCTCACTCATGATCATGACAATTGAGGATAGGATACATAAAGATATTTAAACTCCTCCACTTGAGGCAACAACTTGCTCCCAAAATGAAGTGAGCAATCAAACCTTTTCTGGCACAAAATTATGGCCTCTGACTTAAAGGTGCTGACTTTTATCCCAGCTGCTTCATGCTTAGCTGCAAACTGTGCAATAATATTAAGTGAGTTTGATATGCTGAAAACATGCTAAAATATTAAAAAACTTTAGTAGGTCCTTAAGTCTATATTCAAAAGACCACACAAAAAAGTAACCTGTTACCTTTCAGAGTAACCAAAGTCATCAGTAACAATAATCTCTGATTAATCTGGTGGTTTATGAAGTAACAAACACAAGTATTTTAGAGTTTTTAGACATAGCTATTAACAAAGAGTTAGTGAAATCACTCCCATCTTGATATCTTCCTCCAAGAGGTGGTTACATAATACAAGTACAGAATGAGCCGCACAAAAACATCCTGCATGTTTAAATGTTAAAAGAAACTCACTTTGAGTGTGTCCTGTTGGATCTTGAGTTCTTTGGCACTGAGTGTTGCTCCCTTGATGCTTAGGATCCCTGAGAGGAGTTCATTCTCTCTGCACAGCCAGGACTCAAACTCCCTCCTCCTGGAATTGTAATGTCCCGTGCTCTCCTGCAAAACCAAACAACTTTGGCAACTCATACAAATGAGGACTCTTGCACATCACACACAAGTAAGCTGTCATTTTTATATTCTTTTTGAATCTGGAGGTCGGAATATTTGGCTGATATGTAGACTGTTAAACCATAAGTGGGAAATGTTGACAACAGCAATCATTTGTCACCAGATTTTTGTGTTTCTTTGTTTATCTCACAATGTCATTTCATTTCAAGAACAATTAATTTGCCAGACAAGTGCAAAGGGGGTGGGAGGGTCATTATAGCCATCCAAAGCTCACTGATGCTCTTCAACTAAATTTGGAAAGTTGAAAGATAAAAATCTCAAGACTGATCTCAAGATAGCTGCATCCATCACTGGAATTAATGATAGGCTGTGAAGCAACTTTAACAATGAGGCCATGGAGAAAAGTGAGCTTTGGGTTACTACTGTTCTTCCCAGTCTCTTTTAATTGACAAAGTAATACATTGCAGTTAATCACCCATAAAGAAAAACAGCCACCATTTGTAAATGGTAACCATTATCATTTGCCTAAAGTCTCTTAATCCAACCTAAATGTAAATGTATTTGGAAAGATGCACTAATTAAGCACAGTATGAATTGAAATAACATAAAAAACTTACCTTTTCATCTAATACTGTGCTTTAAGCTGGGTAGATACTATACAGATGAAGCCCCATTTTAACCCTAAATACGGTTAGGTTCATAAATATTAGGACAGTGATACAATTTTAAGCTTTAATTTCACAGCCAGGTGTGGCCTGTTTCCCTCTTTTTTCCATGACAAATGAAGCAAATAAAAGGTCTCGAGTTGTTTCCAAGTGTTGAATTTGCATTTGGTAGTTGTTAATGCAAACACATAACATGCAGTCCAAAGAGGTGTCGATGCAAATGAAGGAGGCCATCATTAGGCTAAAAAACAAAACAAATCTACCAAACATAAACTACCAGAGAAACTTTAGGAGTGATCAAATCAACAGATTGGTACATTCTTAAAATGAATGAATGCTCTGGCAAACTTTGCAACACCCAAAGGCCTGGAAAACCATGGAAGGTGACTAAAGTGGATGATCTCGGAATATTTTCGTTTGTGAAGAAAAACTCTCAAAACATCTAGCCAGGCCAAGAATACTTTCTTGGAGATAGGCATTGTCAAAGTCTAGAATCAAGAGAAAGAGATGTGTATCAAGAAGGAAAGGAATGTCTCATGATCCAAAGCATCACAAGGCAAAGAAATATGCTTCAATGGCCAAGTAAGTCACCTGACCCCAACTCAACTGAGCAGGTTTATCACTAACTGAAGACAAACTAAGGGTAGAAAATAAAACAAGCAGCAACAGAAGGCAGCTGCAGTAAAGGCCTGGCAAAACACCTAAAGAAAGGAAACTCAGCATTTGGCGATGTCCATCGATTCCAAATTTAAGGCAGTCATTGACTGCAAAGGATTTTCATCCAAGTATTGGTCTGTCCAATTACTTCTGAGTAGCTGAAAATGAGGGACTGTGTAAAAAAGTCTGTATTTCTTAAAATATTTCTGTTGTTAAACCCCTTGAATTAAAGCTGAAAGTCTACACTTCATTCATATCTTGATTTGTTTTTTTCCTAATCCATTATGGTGATGTAAAGAGGCAAAATTACAAAAATTGTGTCACTGTCCAAATACTTATGGACCTGACTATATATCATCCCTTACTAATGTTAGGACTGAGCTGAATTTCTGCCAGATCAGCTGTTGTTTTTTTGTCCAGTCTTTTGTCAAAAGAAGTCTTACAAAGTGTAGTGAACTTGTTTTAATATTACTGTAGTGGTATTTAACATGTTGTGACCTCAGTGTTCTAGACTATACTGGGGTAGAAAAAAACTTAACTTTTCTGCACAGTAGACACAATATTGTCTCTTCCATGTCATTTGTGGCTCCACATTTTTCTTTTTCTTGCTTTATATTCATAATAGAAGTGCGTGGAGCAATGCTACCTTTACATTCACTGTGAACACAGATCTACTGCATAGTCTTGGCAATACAAAAAAGGTGAATGATGTGTCATGAGAATTAATTCAACAATTACTTAAAGCAAAGCTCAATCCAACTGTACAGTACATAGGGCTTTTAATAAAAAAACATTACATATTTTCCTTTAGTCAAATTTATGTGTTTGGTCCTTGGAGCTTTTTCCTTTGTTGAAAATTGTAGTGTGTTGAATGAAAATCAGAGGCTCCCAAAGTCAAAAAGACACATAGTACTGCAGTAACAACTTATTATTATTCAGCAGCTTGAAACAGGTCACTCCTGTATTTAGGGAAGACAGCTATAACAAAAGCCTTTAACATAGCTAAACTATCCAGGAGAGTCCTATGTTGCTGTGTTGCTGTGGGGAGGAACAAGAGTTTATCAATGAAAGTAAATTTTGAAATGAAAGGGAAAAATAGCTCAATGACTGGCTTGGTCCCACAAAGTTGACCAAGGAGCAGGAAGTAGAAACACTTCTTTAAGGTAAACATAGCAAAATACCACTGTGTGTTGAGTTGGAGTTGATGGCTGCTTGGCTGGACCCCTTTTGAACAGCATGAACGCTCTTCCTCGTTCCCCTGCCTCCACAGTGCCTTCTCCGGTTAATGTTGGCTTAATTTTGGCATCGTTGGCTTTGGAAACAACCTGACTTGCTTTGCTGTGAATGCTCCAAGCAGAGGGATTTACTTCAGTTTTCTGGTCTGGTCTTGAGGGACTGAAATGTTCACTGTCATTGTCAGGCACTATGAAGTGACCTTTAGCATGGTCCTTTATCCACCCATCTTGCCTTGTCATCACCACCTCCCCTACCTCTCCCTCCACGTTACCTCCCTGCTCAGGCCCAAGGCTAGCCAGGTCTCTATCAGATTCTGTTTCAGGAGTCTGATGATGCAATGGTGCAGATGGAGTCTGCCCTAGGGTGCTGTTCAGCAGCCTGAGAGAGAAAGACAGAGAGATTAAGTTTTATTATACCAGCTCATTACCAGAATGTTTTATCCATCAAAGCCACATGAGGAGCCTGTTGAACAAAAGAAGAGCATTGTTCCTTTATTTTTTCTTGCTTCCCTCCAGTTTTTTTCCGGCCATAAAACTTAAAGCTGGAAAATGTCTTCTCGTGTTTTGTTTGTTCTTTAAACATGGATTAATATTCAGTATCACAACGATCTATCTAAATATCCCATGACAGCACTCAAATGTCCATCCTTGACCATAGAAACAGCAGTTTTGACAAGAAATTTGACATAATTTTCATATAGTCATGACTGTTTTTTGTTGAAATTCAGTGTGTGGTTTGAAACATCGCTGGGTTTATTGTAGCTTATAGTGTACTAATATTATTAATATTAAAGTATACTTTTATATAGTATTCTTTAATAGTGACAGTAATAGTACTGTAATACAAACTTTCAAGAAGGAGCTGAAGTCTTGGTGGGCGATATTCAAAAAAGTGCTTGTCACGGAAAACTATAGCTTCCTAAAAAAATCTTATTTTGCTAATTTTAATGTCTTGACTTTTCTGTTTTACCATTTTATTCAGCTTTCTATCATGTCTTTTACCAACTGCTTGATAAATCTAGATTAAACACTGAAGAATATGAAAAATCATGCAAAATATGAGTTGACTTCACCGGAAAACTGGATGGTTTTCGCATATGTTTTTAGTCATCACATCTGATGAAATAGATTTTAATCAGTGCAGTGGTCTGCGCTGGCTGCATAATGCCTCATCCTTCACTCACCCTGTATGTGTATAACTGCACACCAAAGTGTATTTTTGCCTTTTTTGTTCAAGCTGTGTATCTATACTGATTTTGAACTGATGTTTAGTGTGGCCACCAGTGTGGTGCAGTAACGCATTACAGTAATGTGATTACCTTGCCATGCGCTCTGAGCCAATCATCTGGCTGTTGTCAAAATTTAAAGAGTTCTTAGATATGAAAGAAACATTTTTATCAGCCACACATCAACCTTCCAGCAAAGTCACTCTCACCTCCGCTTAACTGCTCTGTTTAGTCACTGAATTACTGGTCAGACTTGTTGAAGGTGCCCAGGACTTTTCTGCACTATGTGTGGGAATATAGCGTGGTCACACAGCTCCCCTTTGACCCTCAGCATCATTTCATCCTTCATAACCTGGGGCCTCATCTCTGTCTCGTTTACAGCTTCATTCTACAGCCAGAGTATGACAATCATAGCCAGCAGGTGCATCTTTTCAATGCATTTACAATGCAACCACAAAATTTTTTATTTTTTATTTACACAAGTGTGTATTTCTTCAAATCAACTATGCTAGACTCTCACCCCAGGTTCATCTGTCCCTGTAGCAGGACTCCATCCCCCAAGGTGGGAGAGCTGCAATGATTTAAAGACATTGTGCCTAAATATCCCTCTACTCTGCTGTCTTTTAACCCTGATTCGGTATTTGGAGATTTTCTGGACTCTAGTAACAGAGTCAGGGTTCTTGCTGTTCTCCATGATTTCCTACTGCAACCGTCTTGTGACGACAAAACAAAAAAATTATCTCATCTTTGCGATGTTAATGTCACTATGCATGTTCAAAAAGACTAAAAAAGATTATGACTTTTATGAGAAGCATCACATTGTTATCAGAGGCATCACATTGTTATCAGTTACACACAACTTCATCCTCACAGTCCAGCACATGCCCTGTTAACTGGTAATTTGGTTTCCCATTTCAGTTTACTAACCTTCCAAAATTTCTGCCCTTACACTAGCTGTGCCAATACAAGTCTGTTTGTGCCTTCAATTGTTACAACCCTCTGTCTAGCTCATCTTCCCCTCTATTTCTCACTTAAGAAAAGTTCCTATGTCAAAATCTTGGTTTAGCTATCACTAAGTCATCATTGAAGGCAACATACTCCATCAGAATTAATAAGGGCATTCCTTTAGGATGGTTCTTTCACTGCCAATCAAGAGATTTCATCAACTTTCCTTCAAAAACTAGAACACTGGTCATCCTCTACCTATATCCATATTTGCCCTGATGTTGACACTTTACTTGCAAATCTTAGATCTCTGAGGCCTTAAAATCTCTGGCAGTCATGCATATGGTGGTGTTTTGGCTTTTCACTATGTCCTATTGCTGCTACTATGCCTTTGCTTTGAATCTATCCTGGTCATTTCCGACCTCAGCATTTGATTCTTGTCACTGTTGGTATTATATTAACACTGGTCATAGGTGACCAAGTTGGCATACAATGTTGCTAGTGATTGCTGATGTCCTTCACTGCATTCAGGTCATTGCTTACTTCTATCACTGCATTTTGGTCTTTGTTGGACTCTTTCACCACATTCTGGTCATTGCTGACCCAGACGCATCTTGGTCACAAGATACAGCTACCTCATAAATGAATGACTACCCCTTTAAATGATGATTATAACAATAAAGTCTAATGGCCAAAGACTCCTCACATACTTTTTAATTTCTTCAGTTGATTTTACCATGGCCACTGTGAGCCATTTTCTCTCTCTGTTGCTGGTTAACAATCAATGCAACTAATCTAATTCATCAAATTCACCTCCAGGTTTCATCAGTATTGGGGCCCTTCCACTGACCAATTAGAAGTCCTGCTGATGAAGATCCCATCGAAACAAATCTTTGCCCCCCCCCCCCCCCCGCACCTCCCACTGGGGACTTTTCATGTACAGCCACCATATTAAATTGTGAGGACACGATTGGGTCTCACATACTGCATTTCTTTATTTTTATATAATGTGCACACCAAATCAAATACATGAATTTGATACTCTTTATTTATCTCTCTGTTACTCTCCACATTGAAGTGTAACACATTACTTTTGCTGCTGATTAATTAGCTAAGTAATGTAATTACTTTTTCAGTAAGGAAAATGTAATAAGTCATTAATTACAGGAGAAGGCAGAGTGAGCAGCCTAGAGTAATTTTGTAAGTCTTGCTTACTATCACCGCGCAGTAAGCATACCAAACAAAATATATAACCTTTATCCTCATACTGATTTTCAGGTACCTGTGAAGATTGAGGCTTATGTTGTAGAGGGCTGACCAGGACACTCGTAACCGCTTCATATCTCGCCGAATGTGGATCTGTCCCTCCTCTGAAGTCTTCTCCAAAACCCCCTGACCCTGGACCTCCAACTGCTGCAGCTGAAGCTCCTTCTCTGGAAACTCTCCCAGTGCTCTCTGCGGACAGGGGCAAGAGAAGACTTTAATGTACTCAGTGGTCTTAGAGAGATGACCAAAAAGTCATGGAGGCTTAACAGTCAAGACTACTTTTATCATGCAGTAATCATGATGTCTTATTGCATGAAGCCCCCATAAAGTTTTTTTCCATGTGTTGTAGTCATTTTAAAACAATGTGAAACTCAGCATTACTGTGCAAGTTATATTTTGTGTGTCTCTGTGGGAATGGGTGAATTGTAAAGCACTTCAGATAAAAGCGCTATAAAAATGCAGTCAAGTCTATGTTCTAAGACAGCCTTTACATTTATGTAACATGCAATTGTTTGGCTTTTTTTGGTGGTTAAGACACCACAAAAATGTGTATATGTATGTAATATCTAATGTGTGTTGGTGTCAGTTTTCCAGAATTATAAAGGGAAGGAAATTTGAGAATCACTGGATTACTTCTGTTACTAAGGGAAACTCATGATGATTTTGACAGAACATTTGAGGTTATAGACTTTGTATTTTAATGGTTTCTAAACAAAATTTATGGACATTTCTCCTCAGTGGACATTGGAAATACTGTGGTCACAAATAATGAGTAAGTTTGGTTAAATCACATATTTTAGGTGACATGCTGCCAGTAAACTACACATTCATGTTTACCATTATGGCTCAGCTGTGATGCTTCAAACCAAAGAAACAAGAGGATCAGAAGGTAGCAAGTTGTAGAATTCAGCCTTAAAGCAGTAGTTTTATTCTTTTTCAATGAAATTCTGCTCACTGTTGCACTGCTGTGTATTAGCCTGGGTTGCTTTAGATGGGTTATGTTTTGGTTAACTGAACTTTGTAAACTTTTCTGCACACTGCTACATATATTCTATATATATATATTGTATATCATAAAAGAGCAGAGCCTCTGATCAGTCTTACAGCCCCATTTAACAATGCCCTGAGATATCAAAATCCAGAGGTCTCATTGCTGGTGGTTAGGTTGGCAGGTAGGTTGGTGTAGTCATTAACAGTGTAATTATAAAGAGTCTCTTCGGTATTCTCATTAACTTCATCACTGGAGCCATTACTTAGGGTCACTGTCAGCTGCCATCAGTTCTTTTACAGAGCTGGTTGCAGAGTAGGGGAGGAATGACTTGAAATGATTGATGAGCTTAACTGAACCCTAACACCTGCAGGTCTGCAATTCCACACTACAAGCAAGAAAAAATTGTTCCCAAGATATCTACTTAGCAATGAAGCCAAACATGATGACTGTAGAGAGAAATGGACTAGAGAGATGTCAAATTTATCATGATGAAATTACATTCTGATAAATATCTGGATGACTTATAGGAAGATGACTTAAAGGGCCAAAGTGTTTTTGCACTTGCATCAGCCCAGCGAGTTCGATGTGCTTACAATTGCATTACTCATAACCATTTCTAGGTTCATGTTATTATGTTTCTCCATCCAGAGTCCCATTGGTATCGTTCATTTTAGTATACTATAAAAATCAACTCACAGAACCTTGAAATTTGCTGAACATAGGTAATGCATCATAATGAAACATAAATCTGCACTGGTTTACATTGCTGAATGCAATGTAACGTTGCTGAAGTCATGGTTTGAATGCCACAGCCCATCTGAGTATTGTTACTGACCATGTGCGTCCCTTTAGGATCACCGTTTACCATCTTCTAATGGCAACTTCCAGCAGGATAATGCTCCATATCACAAAGAAAAAGTCTGGATCCAGGGATCCAGATCTAGATCTGGATCTTTCTGTTGGACTGGTTAGCAGGACAGATTCACTGCCTACAAGATCTTTCCTGATTAGACCGACTCTGCACTGTGAACCCCTTTGGGATATAGTAGAACAGGAGACCGGGATCATGAACGTGCAGCTGAAAAATCTGCAGAAATCATTTGATGCAATCATGTCAACATGGCTCAGAATTTCACTGGGGTTTCCAACATCTTGTGGAATCCATGTCACTAAGATCTGAGGCTGTTTGAGAGCAAAAGGAGGAACTATCCAGTATTAGTATGGTGTTCCTGAGTTGAGAGATGGACTAGAGAGAATCAGTCCCAGAATACGAGTTCTTTTTCCAAGTAAAATCAAAATTACAGGGACTTATAAATTTGATTATGTATTTTGGCAGGAAAACCCCAGATTTTAAGGTGGGTGTATCAGCCGAATATTTCATTTTAAAAATTTAAACAGTTTACAAAATAATTCACAAGCTAAAATATCACTGCACAGGAACTAAGGAGTGGTCTAAGCAGACAACAGTTATTAAACATGCAAAACAACTGGTATAGTCCCTCTAGACTAAAACTTTGACATTGTATATTAAGCCTTATTTCTATGGCTGTATTCTGTTTTTCCTAATAATGAGACTCAGGTCCAGGAATTTGGGGATAAGAAATCGCTCTCTGAAAAGGGTCAATCAGAAAGAAACTGCCAAATCCTCTCTCCTGTTTTCCAAACTGGAACCAATCTCCCCTAATCAGTTGTGTTTAATGTAACAGGACCCCAAAATCCTAATTTTAAACTGAACCTTTAAATACTTAAAGACTGACTATAATATCCTCTAAAACTGCTGATCCTGAGCACAGAGGTGCAGGAACACACAGACCTCAGCTTCATGCTGACGGCCCTCTATGCTCCATTCTCCTGAGGGGGTGTGAAAGGATTCCAACTTTTGCTTCATGATCATTAGCCATTTTTCTATGTTCAGCAGGCTGTCATGGAAGCTCTCATGATCACTGATGCTCTCCTCACTCTCCTGTACCTTTACCTGCAAAGAAAACAAAATTATCAGCAGGACTGTCAGTGGCTGGGAAAAAAAAATCATAAAATTGGCAAAATCTGCAACAGCTATCATTATTCAACAGTAATTTTAAATTCCAATACTATAAGAGATATTGCACTACCAGTTTTATGGTCCAACTGAAATGGAAATTAATTTTACTAAGACCATTTAAATTTTGACTTATGTAATTATAAAGCAACAGGTAAGTGTACTTGCTCACTTTTGGCAAACAGAATTTTTTAGTCCCATTAGGGTCACTTGGAGTTGATATCACGTTGTCCCATATGGAGCTACCAATAACTTACCCAAGAATTATGCTGACACTATACTCCACATAAAATCACATTTGTTAAGTTCTCACAGACAAAGTGGAAGTTTACACAGCCTCCAAACACACTGCAATCTGCAGCTGGTCAGTAATGTGACTGGTTCAATGGCCACATATTTTCATTTTAGTTATAAAAACTGTGTCAATTTTAGTATATTCCAATGTATACCCCAATGATTTCTGTGAGTCTTACCACTCTGTCTAGTGAGACTGTAAATAAATTAATAGCTGTACCATTACCATGTGGGCATTTTTAACCAAATTAATGGTTTGCCAGTTTGCCAATGGCATTTTAAATTATTATTATGCCTAACTATACTAAAGGCCTTCAATATACCTTTTCTCAGTGCTCTGCATAAAGAACTTTTCTTTTTAAAGTTTGTGTTTGCTCACAGCATCATATCTGACAGCACTCTGAGAAAATACCAAATTCCAAATAGTTTTAAGAGAGGTTCCAAGAAAACCTCATCTTCTGAGGAAGACATGCATGCATCAAACATGCTGGAAATTTGCTGTTGCAAATCCTGTTTTACAAACTGAGCTATAATGACAAAAATGCCACTGGCAATGTTGTATTCATAAAGCCTGGGGAGTCTTTATTTTAATTTATTTAAGTATAGTTGACACAATGAGAGAGGGGACCCCATGTACCACATACCTGTAACCTGTCAAGATTTATACAGTCTTATCACAGACTTATTTACATTTTGGTCCTTAATGTGAAAATATTAATGGGGGATTCTAGGTGCCTCAGTGAAATTCTAACATCAAATCTGTATATCAAATGCAATTTACATTCACAGTAACGAGAAATACCACCTCGTGGTTGTATGCCTATCCTAACCAGTCAGGTTGCAGGAAACGTGGTCACAATCTCTCCCTCTGTTCCTAGGCTATGGTGTTTACTAATGGCTAGAAAAGTGTCTAGCACACATTGTGATATCACAGTGAAGCTGACCTTTGACCCTATGGATACAAAATATAATCATGTCATCATTTTGTCCTATTAGATATTTGTGTTAAATTCTTAATCTTAGACCACCCAATTCCAATCAGTTAATCCTTCAGTCCAAATGAACAAATGGGCCAATTTTTTCCCCATTTTGTTATGTTGCAGCATGGTGCCTAAACCAAAAACACTGTTTTTTATTTTATTAGTCTACACTTAATTCCCCATAATGATGAAGAAAAGAAATGACTTTAGACATTTTTGCAAATTTATTAGAAAGGAAAAACTGGGATACCATGTTGACATAAGTATTCTGATCCTTTGCTATGACACTTGGAATTTAGCTCAGGTGCCTCCAGTTTCTCTTGATCATCTTTGAGATTTTTCCATACCTTGGTTCCAACTGTGGTACATTCAGTTGATTCAACATGATTTGGAAAATCAAGCACACACCTGTCTATCTAAGGTCCCACAGCTTACAATGCATATTATGGCAAAAAAAGCCATGAGGTTGAAGGAACTGCCTGCAAAGCACAGAGACTGTGTGCAGGCATGGATCTGGGGAAGGCTACAAGGTTCCCAAGAGAATAATGGCCTCCATTATTCTTCAACGGAACAAGGTTGGAACAACCAGGACTCTTCTTAGAGCTGGCCACCCAGCCAAACTGACCCAATGGTCACTCTGACTGAGGCCGAAGATCCTTTGTAGAGATCTGAGAATTGTCATGGAAGGACAACCACCACTAGAACACTCCACTGATCTGGGATTTATGGCTGAGTGGCCAGATGGAATCCAGTCTTCAGTGAAAGTTTGCAAAAAAGCACCTAAAGGACTTTCAGATATCGAGAAAGAAACTGAAATTGAGCTGTTTGGCCTCAATTTTCAGTATTTTATCCTTTGTCCTGGAAGTATCTCCATACCAGGATCTCCAGAAATCAGCCAGAATGACCATCAGGTATTTGGTCAACTCTCTTACCAAGGACATTCTTCCCAATTGCTCAGTTTGACAATCCCGTGAACACACTGTATGCAAATTACATTCTTCCACCTCCAAGTTTCCCTTGAGCCAGAATTTAACTTTCTTTCTAAATCTGTGGATATTATTTAATTTTTAATTTACTGTTAAATAATATGTTCTATTATATCTTTATTATACTCACGCTCTGTTATAGAGTGGCACATGCATTGTGTTTATTTTGTCAGACTACTACTATAGCTGCTGATCAGAGCTAAAAAGAGGAGAAACTAGACACTATGTTAAGTGATTGTTGAATGCGTATCCTTTTAATTCCTTTTTTGATAAAACATTAAACCAGTAATGTAACCAACTGAAGATACAATTTCTTCATCAGTTGTTGCTATTAAATTGCTGCACTAGTTTTAAGTAAAAATTGGAATCAGTGAATTTTGTACTTCATGCATGATTCCATTAAACAAAATAACATTGAATTATTATTACCTTACATAGTTACCCGCCTCTGGAAACAAGTCTGATTAGGGTGCTAAGACTGAACCGAAATAATTAAGTTGTGGGCAGAAAAAACAAAACAATGAGCTGAAGGACTATAAAAAGCTCTGTTGAGCTGAGAAGAACTGCAGAGTTGGTGATAATTTTTGTGTTGCTTTGTCACAATGAGTGGCACCTTTCACATTACACATTACACATAGTCAGTTGAACAAGTGTTAATATAAAACAAGACTAGGTCAAAGCCTGGTATATGGCTGGACCACCTTTTATCTATTTGTTATTCTCCAACTGGCTGTATTCATATTTATAGTATTTTAATACAGTTGAATTCCAAATAATGGGGAAACTGGAACACACGGCTGGCTGATAGATTTCTATTCTAAATCTATTTTAAACCACTCCCCTGTCTTACCCCCACTGCCTTGTGCAGATGTTTCCAGTCAGCATAGAGCTTCTCAAACTGAGTCCTGTTGTTCTGACTGGAGGAGACCAGAGTCTCCAGGGCTGTGATGTGAGCTTCACAGTCCTCCAGGTCCTTCTGGATCACCTGAGGACACAAATATAGTGTGACAGCAGTGTAGTTTGGTGTAAACTTTCACTTTAGGCAATACAGGAACTGAAAGTTTAATAATGTGTTTAGTAATATCTGGTATGGATAAGATATAAGAAAAAACATCTTCAAAACAACTTCAAAAATATTCATCTTTTTATGCTAGCTGCTACCATACTCAGAATTATAATGCAGCACAATCTTTTATAGTCAATAAATAAACAACTTTGACAGCACTAAAACCAGCCACAACATTCACAGTGAATGATTACGTAACTCATCTTTCAAGGCTCTCTATTAGGTTTTCCGTTTGAACAGAAATTTATTGAAACCAAAACCTTAAGGTAAGGAAACACATAACAACACTAGTTCATGCTTTGAGAAATGAAAAGTGTACTTGTATGTAGTTAATGGGCAAAAAACATGGAAAACAACATCTTGCTAACATCTTGGCAATGAATCCAACTGTGTAAACATTCCATCAAACACTAGAGAATTTCCACAGATAGTATAGGTTAAATAATCTAAATCTAATGAAATTGATTCCTATTCCGATCTCCGCACCATGGTTACCTCCTATAACTTTGAAAAAGGCGCACAACATTTGATCTGAATTCATCTGCTAAATCTGCTTGGGGCTATGTGTTCCAGTTTTGGACAACTCTGGCTTGGCCTTGGTCTGGCCTGGGATTTAACTCACCCTTAACTGGTCTGATTGACTTTTCTTGGCCAGGATGTCAGGCTGGAGGCCATCTGCTGCCACCAGTTGATCTTGGAGATAGGTGAGCTTAGAGTGAATCAACTCGTAGGTGTCATCAAAGTGCTTGGTTCTTGATATTAAGCCCTGAGAGAGGGGAAAATATAATTAAGTGTGTTTTTATACAGCCAGTCATGTCTGGACTGTAGGCTGAAGTCTGTGTATATCCTCTGTTTTCACATTCTCTGTGATTAAATGAGGTCTATGCAAGAAGCTTGAACCATAGGTCTTCTGAGCTATAGTCTTTTATCGCATCTTTTAAACTCTATTTTGAACTTACTGTAAATTTTAAGTTTCCTTTGATAATTTACAAGCCCAGTAATGTGCAGGTTGAAATTATGAGTTTGCGTCTGTGTTTTCCTTCTCCCTTTAGTGGATATGAAACTAATTTCTGTAAAACTAGGAGTTGTGGTATTTTTAGAGCCTACCTGCATCTAGTGTGAGGGCCTAAAATCATGCTGTCATTAATTTCCATTTAAATGTATTTTTCATTGATAATTGGGGAAAAAAAAACCTGCCATACCTAGCCATCTTTTATGACTTTAACCAGGTCCTTAACTGGACTTAATGTGGACGTGTGAGCGAACGGACATCAGACTGATTTAGTGTTTCCCAGAGTATGCCCTACCCTGCTCTGTGTGTCACCGAACGGGGGGAGCAAGATGTCGCTTGTTTGTAAAACTGCTTGCTCTGAGTTGGGATGGGGCAAGTGCATGAAACTTTAGCAGAAATAGAGAAATTTTCCTAAGATATTTTAGACTTAAATCTAAATCTAAACCTGACTTGCTTGGTGCTAGCTAGATTGTGAAATAACTCTGTTATTCTGACAGTAGCCTTAATGACAGTTAGGAAGAGATGTTAAAGTGGTTATGTACAGAGGTGATCAGTAAGGAGGCAGGCAGAGACTTCACTGTTAAACCTGGAAGCACTAATTGTCCCTCTTTTCCATGTTTACAGTTCTGCTAGAAAGAGCCTTCTGTGTTTGTGATGGTCAACATAATGTGTCATAGAAGTTGTCAAACTAGGTAACAAAAAGTAAAATAAAATGTTTGTTTTCGTTCTCACTGTGGGACACATTAACCAAAGGCCATTTAAATATTTGAAAACTAGACAGACAGCATTGCATCAAAATTGTGTCTGATTGAATGCCAGAAATGTGTGATCAGTTTCTCACAATGTGACTTCTACTGAGACCCACCATATGGTATAGAATATCCCATAAGAAAAAGTTGGAAAAAAACATCAGCCACCACAGCATTGTAACTGCCATTTGTGAAAAAAAGTTTAAAAAATGCTAGCTCTTTGACATGCACAAAAGGTGAGTAGTTGTAGAGAGGTGCACCTGTTCCATCCAATTCTGGGCAATATTTGAAAGATGGATGGATTACAGAATTGTGTGAATGAAATAGTGTTAGCTTGCAGGCACCAGCAAAGAGTTCACTTAGCCAGCAGCCTACTACCATTTTTGTGAATTACTTGAGAGGTTAAAGTACAATTTTGTGAAAATTCTAGTGTATTGTGCATGTCGCATGCTGTTACAATTTTTATAGTGGTACATTTATTACAATAAAACAGACCGTCTTAAAAGTAATATTTCCGACTGAACTGAGGGTTTACCATACAATTATTGTGCAAAGCTCACCATTCACAATATTATTGGCTACAACACTGCTCTCTGACAAAAGCTTGCTTTTCAACGTGGCATTTTCCAAATAGAAGTTTGCCAGAGATGGATAGTGCTACCCTTCTTCCATTTTCTCTATTTCCATTGTAGTGCTAGGATTTATAATGTTTCATTGCACAATCTGCCGGTCCTCAAAACTGGCTAGCACAGATTGTGACCATAATCTATTCACACACATCTCACTCCATTTGAGGGATTACAGACATGTACTCCACTGTTATACACTGTGTAGGGCTCCCTTCGGTAGTTTACAGTTCGAGGTTAAAAACCAGAGAAGACTAGACCTAGACCCTTTCACTATGGAACAAGGTGCTAGAGGATTTTAGGCAGGTTAGCGCTTAGATTTGTGGGGTTTTTTTAATCTACATTTTAGTCTTGCCTTTTTTGTAATCAATTTTTCTGTTTTGTCTCTCCGTCCTTTAATCATTCATATTTTTTTAACTAATTTTTTATATTTTTATCTTACTCGATTCATCTGATCAATTAATTCTACAAGTTTTCTATCTTTCAGTAAGGTACTGTGAAACCTCTTTTTGAAAAAAAGTTACATGTATGAAGTTATAATAATTATCAATGTTAGATAAGACTAAGAATAAATGACCAAGGGCCAAAGCATGGCATGCTAAAGATAACAAGGTCAAGAATCATGGTTGTAGCCATAGAGTACATTTGTATCTGGTGTTTTCTATCCTAGAATTTAAAAATTTATTTCTTCTCAAGTAGATTGCATCAGAAAATTAAAAAGTTGTTAAAACCACCTATCTCCTTCTTACCTATGGGGTATGCAAAACAAATAGCAACAACATGTTGGTACCTGTAGCCTGCTCTTCCTCTGCAGCAACTGAGTATGCAGCAGCTCTCTGTGCTTGATGGCAGCACCCAGCTCACCCTGCAGACCATCAGACCTTTCAGAACCAAACACAGAGTCCAGCAGATCTCCCTTCACCTGCAGTAGACTCAAACGATCCTGCAGCTGGACACTGTCCTTCAGTCGACGCTAACAAAGAGGACAGAAATGGAAAACAGTATGTTGCATTTTAAAATTTAGTCAGTGCCTATTCTCTAAAAACTATACACTAGAGTAAAGGGCCTTCACCACTTTATGGCTCTAGGCCTTTTATGTTTACAACTCTTAATCCATTTGGAATCACAATCAGACATAAAACAGACAAGACGTGAAAGGCAACAACTTATCATTTTTTTTTCTTGGTTTTACCAAATAACCCAACTACAAGCATCCTGATTAAAGTACATGAGGTCTTTTTCCACATTCATTAGTAAAAATTTCAAACTGTTTCTGAAGGACATGCATGTGTTTTACCTCTATGCTCTGGACCAACATGGCAATGTGGGAGAAGTCAGTGACCTCAGCAGAAGCCTCCAACAGCTGAGAGACCATGTGGCTCCACTGAGCATAGACCAGCAGCGGGTCCTGGAGAATATTTCTCAGCCCTGACTCTGACTCTGAACATAGCCTGGTTGCTCTGGATTTCACACTGCAACATAAGCAAACAAGAGATTTACAATAGAGAACTTTGTAGTGGAGATTTCCAAGATTGTAAATATTTTCATATATAAAGTACACAACAAAATGAGTACACAACTAGTTAATATAACTAAAATGTTAAGGAATTAAAAATCTCATCCTAATAAAACAAATGTATTTGTATTAAATTGACTAGCAGACAAAATTAAGCCAATTCATAAAAAAATATAAATATTTTACTATTTAAACTATGATAAAAAGGTGCATATTTAAGAATTACCTTCAAGAAAAGTCAGTTTACCCTTCATTACTGAGATTCAATTCTATTTTTTTTTTTTTTTCATATTTTGCATGTCTTTATTTCTAATGACAGAAGATCCTCCTTTGCACAGATGATTCTAGTCTAACACAAATATGGGGAGACATGAGTTTTTCAACTGCTCTTTGCTGGAAGGGTTTTGGGTTTCTATCTTTCAATGTAATTTACTCTAAAGGTGTTTTGTTGGATTCAAGTCAGAGGACAGACACGTCTAGGTCATAGGTTTCATTTTTGTTTGAATTTTGGGATCTTTGTCATTATGGAAAACTCCTCTCTTGCCAAGAATCTCGAGACTGTGAGTTACTTTTTTATTCAGTATTTGTGCTACAAACCTGCATTCATAATACCATTAATAAATGCCATCTCCCCTCCATCTTTTTTACTCCAGCAGCCCCACATCAGCACACTTCCACCTCCATGTTTAACAGTCAGCACTGCGCAGTCAGTGAGGTATTCCTGGCCAAGTCCATGCCAAACATGCCGGACCCCATCTGACCCAAACTAAGTTGTTTTGGGTTCATATGACAAAAGAATGTGCAATATTCATCAGCCTTCTTTTCATGTTCTTAAGCAAAATTTAATTCTGCAATGTTGTGCAGTTTTGTGAGCAATGGTTTTCTTCTTAGATGCTGTCCATACAAGTTGACTTCGTGCAGTGTCCTCCTCACTGTCTGATCATTCACTGAAACATCAGTTTCCACAGATAATCCTTGTGTCAACCCAGAAGCACTTCCTTGTATTCCAATAGAAGTTTGCATAAATATAAAATCCTGTGTGGTGTCATTTTTTTTGAGGACGGCCACCTCGTCTTTTGTTAGTGGTAGTATGACTCTTCCTATACCTCCTAACCAAATCACAGCTGCAATCACATTTGTTGCATTGAGGTTGTACTTGCAATTCACTTTAATTTTATTTATATCGCGCAATATCATAACAGAAGCTTTCTCTGGGCACTTTTCAAATAGAGGAGATCTAGATTATACTTTTTAAGAGTCATTATTTATTAATTTTACCAGGTACCCTTTAAGGAAAAGTAAAGCACCATGGGTATTTATAAAACTTTTCTCGTCCGTATCACTTTAAAAGTGCATTTTTCACAGACAACATCAAGGGCTATGTGTCTGCATAGTTTGTAATGGTGATGTAAATATTACAGTCCCCTATATTTAAAAATTGGTTTGGTTTATTGTTCTTTTACTGTGTTGTTGGAGATCACAGTTATGTTTCTCCGTGCTCATGATGCAACTCAGTTTAACACCTGGATATCCTAAAATGATTTTATAAGATTGCACCTACTGCGGAAGCCTTGTGTCCAGGAGTCCAGCATGTTTGAAAAAAATAATATTTATGTACATATTTACGTGCCATATTCATAAATTCTTGCTGTTTAATGAGGGAGAAGAAGCAGATACAATTAGAACATTTTAGGAATATCAAGAAAATATATTAAAAAGAATATATATATTAGACAAGTTATTATTCCAAGGGGATCTTTAAGCTTTCAATAATAAACTAAATCAAACTGCAGGAAAAAAAAAACAA